>CAAKHF010000018.1:0-50600 GCA_901007745.1 Hippocampus kuda
CTGTGCCGGACCAAGCTCTCCGAGAAGACCTTCACAGGCCCACAGCATCCGCAACCAGACCGAGACAAGCCCCCTGTGGCCCGGAACGAATCAACCAGCTTCGAACGAGCACTGATCCAGGTGCTCGTGATGAGATCGGGCTAGGTCCAGCGCAGCGCTCGAGGCCTCGCGAGGATTGGGGCCCGACAGACGGTCCGTCAGCGCAGAGTCAACTCCAAGGCGTCGGCCAGGGCGACCTTGATGGTGGTGCCGCCGGAGGGGTCGAAGATGTAGCCTTGGGCGTAGACTTGGAGGCCGACTAGGGCTTGGTTGGCGGGTAGGGTGAACTGGACCAGGCTGGGTTGGGCGGGGCCCATCCAGGGGGTGCCGGTCAGGATGCGGGCGGGGTTGGGGGGGGTGAGGCTGACGAGGAGCTCGCCCTGGCCGCCGTCCATGCCCTTGCCGGCCAGGAGGGTGCCGCAGGGGAAGGCGAGGTCGGGGTCGAAGGACAGGACGACGACGCCCGGGGAGCCGATGGTTTGGGTTCCCAGGGGGTTGTCGACGCCGAAGACCATGGTCGTGCCCAGGATCGGGCCGCCGGAGGTCACCGTCAGGCTGCCGATGGGGTTCACGCCGCAGCCGTAGCGCACGACGCCGTCGCCGGCGCCGGAGAGCACGACGTAGCCGGGCTTCAGCTCGGTGTCGTCTCCTCCTCGGCTCTCGGAGACCGTCAGGGATACCGAGTACGTTCCGTCGCTGGCATAGGTGTGCGTCGGGGAGCGCTCGGTCGAGCCCGTCCCGTCACCGAAGTCCCAGTCCCAGGCGATCACGTCTCCGCTGGACTGGTCGCTGAAGGTGACCTCGTGGGGAGAGGCCCCGAAGCGGGGGGAGCCGACGAACTGGGCCCCGAGGGGCGTCTTGGTGCCGTCGTTCAGGAACAGCACGTACACCGCGCCGGAGTCCTGACCGCCATCGTCGTCGAAGCGCGCGCCCACGATGAGGTCCACGATCCCGTCTCCGTCGAGGTCCCCGGGGCTGGCCAGGGCCGTGCCGAAGCGATCTCCGTCCCCGAAGGGAACGTTGAGCCCGCCCTCGGTTTCGCTGATCTTGGTCGCGTCTCGGCAGGTGCCGTCGGAGTTCATGTACAAGAGCCAGACCGCCCCCCGGTTGGTCGAGCCCGACAGGACCCCGTCGTCGTCCTTGCCGGCGCCGACCGCGATGTCGACCACGCCGTCCCCGTCGATGTCCCCCGGCGCTCCGATGCAGGCCGTGAACTCGTCGCGGTCGTCGAGGTCCCCCGGGAAGCCGCCGTACCCCTCGGTGATCATCACGTCGTGCTTCACCGTGCCGTCCACGTTCAGGAACATCACGTACAGGGCCCCCACCTCGGGTCCCACGTGCTTGGTGTCCGGCGCCCCCGAAGCGATGTCGACGACGCCGTCGCCGTCCATGTCTCCGAGGTTGATCAGGTCGAAGCCCAGGGTCGAGGATTTGGTCAGCGGACCGACGAAGCCCCCGCTCGACTGGCTGATCTTCTGCTCCGAGCGCACGGTCATGTCGGCGTTCATGAACAACACGTAGATCGCCCCCGAGTTCGACAGGCCCCCATCGTCGTCCTGGGTCGCTCCGACCGCGAGGTCGATGACGCCGTCCCCATCCAGGTCCCCGAGGGAGCAGAGCCCGCGGCCGAACTGGTCCCCGTCGTCGAGCCCGCCGGCAAAGCCCCCGGCGGTCCGGGACAGCTTCTGCTCGCCCTTGACGGTTCCATCGGCGTTCAACAGGAACAGGTAGACCGCTCCGCTGTTGCTCCCGCCGTCGTCGTCGTAGTTCGCGCCGACCGCGATGTCCGGCACGCCGTCCCCGTCGAAGTCCCCGATCCCGGCCACGGCGCGACCGAACTCGTCCCCGCCGTCCAGCCCCCCCGACCAACCACCACGGCTCTTCGAGATCTTCGTGGAGCTCTTGACCTTCCCATCCGGCCGCAGGAACAGGATCCAGGCGGCCCCGTAGTTCCGCGCCAGGTCCGACTCGTTGTCGTCGTCCTTCGGCGCGCCGACCAGGAGGTCCACGACACCGTCGCCATCCACGTCTCCGATCGCGTCCGCGCCCCGGCCGAACTGGTCCAGGTCCCGCGTGTTCGGCCCGTTCCCGGCTTGTCGGCTCACCTTCTGGTGATGGAGGACCTCGCCCAACACCTGCGCCCCGTTCCCGGGGATCGACAGGAACAGGAGAACGAACGAAACGAGTACGACGCGCGCGCAGGAGGGGATCGACATGGGGAATTGCGTTCCGGCGCCCTCGGGAATTCGACGGCGAATCCCCGGGCCATCGACGCCGGCACGAGGCGCACTTGAACCCATCCCGGCTCGCGTACACCGACCCCCGGACCACGAAATCTCTTCGGGGCCCGCCAGCCCGCCGGTGCCCGCGTGGCGGGCCCGAGCGCTCTAGCGCCCCGGCGGGCGCGGCATCGCGGCGCCCACCGCCGTTCGCCAGCCGGCGAGACGTGCCTGCAGGGTCGCCGCGAGCTCGGGCCGGTCCCCGGCCAGGTTGTGCTCTTCGCCCCGGTCGTTCGCCAGGTCGTACAGCTCGAGCGAGCCGTCGGCGAACCGCTCGATCAGCTTGTGGTCACCGACCCGGATCGCTCCCCCCAGCCGATTCGAGCGGTGCCAGGCGTAGTTCGGGTAGTGGAAGAACAGGGCGTTCCGGTCCAGGGGCTCGCCGCGGGTCAAAAGGGGCACGAGGTCTTCCCCGTCTCCGGGATAGGCCTCCGGCAGGTCGACGCCGCAGGCGGCGAGGACCGTCGGGAAGAGGTCGGTGGTGATGACCGGTGTGCCCGTGCGCGTCCCGGGTGCGATGCGGCCCGGCCAGCGCGCGAGGAGGGGCACGCGGATCCCACCCTCGTAGAGGTACCCCTTGGCCATGCGGAGCGGGCGCGTGTCCGCGACGCTGAGCAACGCGCCGTTGTCGGACACGAACAGGACGAGGGTGTTCTCCGCGAGGCCGTGCTCTTCCAGCGCGTCCAGAACGCGCCCGAACACGCGGTCGAGGGCCTCGGTCATCGCGGCATAGCGCAGATCCTTGATCCCGTCCTGCACGCCCTTCCCCTGGTACTTCGCCAGGAGGTCGGCGGGCGCATCCATCGGCCAGTGGACCGCGTAGGTCCACAGCGCGAGGAAGAAGGGCGCCGCGGCGTCCCGCTGCTGCGCGAGGAAGGCCACGGCCTCGTCTCCCAGGCGGTACGGCAGGTACTCGTCGTCGGTCTTCGAAACCAGGTTCGGAAACTCGTACGGGGCGAAGAACGAGCGACCGGGGCCGCCCCAGCCGTTCCCACCGATGTTCAGATCGAAGCCTTGCCGGTCAGGGAAGTAGTCCTCCAGGTCCTCCCCGACCTGGGGGGCGAGGTGCCACTTGCCGAGGAACGCGGTCCGGTAGCCCGCGGACCGCAGGTGCTCGGCGAGGGTCACCTGCTCCAGGGGTAGCCGATCCAAGCAGTGCGCCGGCAGGAGCTCGGGGTCGTCGGGCAGGAAGCGCTCCTGGTCCGGGAGGTGGTTGGTGATGTGCAAGCGTGCGGGGGCGAGGCCGGTCAGGATCGACGCGCGGGTCGGGGAGCACACCGGCGCGGCCGCGTAGGCGTCCGTGAACAGCAGGCCCTCCCGGGCGAAGGCGTCGATGCGCGGGGTGTCGACCGCCGGGTTGCCGTAGCAGCCGACGTCGCTCCAGCCCAGGTCGTCCACGAGGACCAGCACCACGTTCGGCCGCTCCGGCGCCGGCCGGGGCGTGCTGCGCCCCTCCCGCTTGAACTGCTCCAGGCGGCCCTTCAGGTGCTCGACGACCTCCGGGTGCTCGTGGTACAGGTTCGTCGTCTCCCCCGGGTCGGCCGCCAGGTCGTACAGCTGGCCCGGCGCGTCCGGAGCGGTCTCCGGCAGGGCGAACGGCTCGAGGCGCGTCCCCGTCCCGTAGCGATTGCCGCCGGAGCCCCGGTGGTCCAGGAACTTCCAGCGGCCCTGACGGATCGAGAGGTCGAGCGAGATCGTCTGCTGGAGCATGTACTCGCGCACCGGGACATCCCCCTGCTCCCCCAACAGGACCGGCAAGAGGTCGACACTGTCCTCCCCCGCATCGGGGGGCAGCTCCTGACCCAGGAGCGCGGCGCAGGTGGCCATGACGTCCGTGAGGCTCACCAGCTGGTCGCTGGTCACCCCCGCGGGAACCCGGCCCGGCCAACGGGCGAGCAGCGGGACGCGGTGTCCGCCTTCCCACTGGTCGCGCTTCATGCCGCGCCAGGGGCGCGCGCCATCGTGTCCGTGATCGGCGCGCATGTGGATCGTCGTCCCCACCTCTGGACCGTTGTCGCTGGAAAACAGCACCAGGGTGTTGTCGGCGACCCCCAGTCGCTCCAGCTCGCCCAGCAGCTCGCCCACGATCCAGTCCATCTCGAACAGGAAGTCCCCGTGGGGGCCGGCCCCGCTCTTCCCCTGGAAGTCCGGGGCGGCGAAGGAAGGCAGGTGCACGGCCTGCATCGAGTGGTACAGGAAGAAGGGCTTGTCCGGGGCCGTGCGCACGTGCTCGGCGAGGAAGGCCTTGCTCTTCTCCAGGAACAGGAGGTCCACCGTCTCCAGGTCGAAACCCGGCGCGATCAGCCCCGGCCGGTTGTCGCGGGAGTACGGATGCTTGGGCAGGGGTCCGCGGTCGAGGACACCGGTCGGGGGCACGGGGATGCGGTCGCCGTCGACGAAGGCGTACAACCAATCCGTCGTCGGGCAACTCACCGTGCCGAAGAAGCGGTCGAAGCCGCGGTGGATCGGCGCATCCGGGATGCGGCGCGTCAGGTCCGCCCGCTTCACCGCCTCCAGCCCGCTCCCGTTCACCGGTTCCCCCTGCTCGTCGAAGAAGGACATCCCCACGTGCCACTTCCCCACGCAGGCGGTCCCGTAGCCGGCGGACCGCAGCATCTGCGGCAGGGTCAGCCGGTCCGCTTCGATCAGGCACGGCCCCCCCACGCCGGCGAACACGCCCCGCTTGCCCGTGCGGAAGGCCATCCGACCCGTGAGCAGGCTGTACCGTGAAGGCGTGCAGACCGTGGAGGGACTGTGCGCATCCGTGAAGCGCATCCCCTCGGCCGCCAGCCGATCGAGGTGGGGCGTCGGGACCTTGCTCTCGGGGTTGTAGCAGCCGACGTCGCCGTACCCCAGGTCGTCCGCCAAGATGAAGAGGATGTTCGGGTGTTGCGGAGCGGAGCGTTCGCCTTCCTGCGCCGATCGCTCCGCCGCGAGGAACACCGCCAGAATCAAGAACAGGGCAGGCTTCATGGACCAAGCCTAGTGTCCCGCGTCCAAAGTTCGAAGGCCCAGGACCCGAGCCGCCCCAGGGGCCTGTCAAGGCGGATCCTGGACAGCGCGCAGGGCTCCGTCCTGGAGAATCGCGGACGTCGCTGCGGTCAGTAGCCGAACACCAGGTCGAGGGCGTTCGTCAGTTGGCCACTGCCATTCATCAGGACCTGGACCGAAGCCGGTCGCCCCACGATTTGCAGGTCGTCGGGAATGGGAAGGCCGTGGGCGGCCACGCCGCCGACGAAGACCGAGATGCTGCTGGCCAGCACACCGGTCCCCACGTCCACGAGAAGCTCGCCGAAGGGGGTCGGCAGGCCCGGGTGGCCTCCCGCGTAGACCAACAGGAAGCTGAGGCCCCCCACCCCCAGACCGCTGCCGTCGACCGCGGCGTTCCAGGTCGTCCCGAGCACCGGAGCGTCGAAGGCGGTCAGCACGTCGGGATTGACCCCCGAGCCGTTCCGCGACACGACGGAGGCGCCCTGGGTCGTGACGACGTAGTCGCTCTCCAGGGCCGTGCAGACCCCCGCCGGGCCCGTCACCGTGAGACTGACCCCGAAGGTGCCCGGGCTGAGGTACGTGTGCGTGGGGTGCTCTTCGCTCGAGGTGGAACCGTCCCCGAAGTCCCAGTGCCATTCCAGGGGGCCCGTACCAGCGCTGGTGTTGTCGAAGGAGACCGTCAGAGGGGTCGGGCCCTCGGTCGCACCGAGGGCCTGGAACCCGGGGCTCGGGTCGGCGTCGCACAGGTGCAGCAACCAGGTCGCCCCGGACATCCAGGCGTCATCCGCGGTGGTGTCGGGGGCGCCGGCGACCACGAAGGGGATCGGGGCATCGGTCATCACCGTGAGGGCCGTGCCCAGGCGATCGTTGGCCCCCAGCCGCCCGTTCAGGAGCGGATGGGCGTCGTCGAATTCCTGCTCGGACAGGACCGTTCCATCGGTGCCGAGGGACAGCAGCCACAGACCGCCGGAGTTGACCTCGACGCTCTCCGCGCCCCCCGCACCGACCAGCAGCTCGGGCACACCGTTGCCGTCCCTGTCCGGCAGGAGCCCGAAGCTGGATCCGAAGGAGTCGTAGTTCGTCAACGGCCCGACGAAGCCGCCGACGCCCTCGGAGATCTGCTGGAGCGCGCGCACGGTTCCATCGGGGTGGAGGAACAGCACGTAGAGGTGTTGCTCCGTGGAATTCACGAAGGCGGACGTGATCAGGTCCGGCGTCCCGTCCCCATCGATGTCCCCGGGCCCGACCACGGACTTGCCGAGGGACGAGAAGTCTCCCAGGGGCAAGCCCAAGCCGCCCTGGGTCGCGCTGAGCTTCGTTTCCCCCTTGACGCTCCCGTCGGGGTTCAGGAACAGGATCCAGATCGCGCCGGCATTGGAGGATCCGTCGTCGTCGCCGGAGGCCCCGGCGGCGATGTCCACGACCCCGTCCCCATCGACGTCTCCGAGCACGGCGAGAGCCGTCCCCATCCGGTCGGTTCTACTCAGGGCCCCGCCGAAGCCACCGGTCTGATACGAGATGACCTGCTCGGCCACCACCAGCCCCTCGGCATCCAGGGACAAGACGAACAGGGTCCCTCCGTCGTAGATCCCCCCGTCGTTCGACGGCGCCGAGACGACGATGTCATCGAACCCGTTGCCATCGAGGTCGTCGAGCCGAGCGATCGCCGAACCGAAGGACGCGGTGCTGTCGAACTCGTACGAGAACCCGCTCTCCCCCTCCGAGATCCGCCGGTGGCTCCGTACCGTGCCGTCCGCGTTCAGGTACAGCACGTACAGCGCCCCCAGGAACCCCACCACCGGCAAGTCTTGATTCGGCGCTCCAACCGCCAACTCGGGGATCCCGTCCCCATCCAGGTCATCGATCTGACAAACGGCGCTCCCGAACTGGGCCCGGTTGCTGAAGTCGACCCCGAACCCCTGCTGCCCCTCCATGATCTGTAGGGCCGCCACGACATCCACCCCCTGGGCATGGGTCCCCGTGGAAAAAGCCGATCCGGCAGCGAGCGAGACGACGACAGCGAGGGAAAGCGCACGCATCTTCATCCCCACACCGTAGCAAATCCCCGCGAAGCGCCTATTCGAGCTCTACGATCGGATCGCCCTGGAGCACATCCTCTTCGGGCGGCGCGATGCGGCGCGCGATCCGGCCACTGCGGTGGGCAAGAACGGGAATGGCATCCCCCATCACCCAGAGGTAGGCCACGGGTTCATTCACCTCCACCGCGTCCCCGGGCACCCCGACGTCTGCCTCGGGATCCAGGGGGTAGGGACTCCCGATGAGCCGTTGCCCGAGCTCGAGGCTGGGGGCCTGGAACCAGACCTCCCCATCGAGGGGCGCGAAGACCCCCTTCCCCGGGGGTAGGGTCGTCTGCCGCCACTGCCTCCCCGGTGTGGCGGATGCCGCGTTGGCCCCCATGGCCAGTCGGCGGCGCCGCATTTCTCGCAAGAGGGCGCCCGCGTATTCGTTCTTCGGCTCTCTCCTGCGGATCCGCAGACACAGGGCCCGGGCCTTGGAGAAGTCTTTCAGATAGAAGCAAGCGAGGGCGGCAGCGAACAGGACGGCGATCTTCGCGTTCTTGCGCTTCGTCAGGGGTTCCAACAGCGCGAACGCATGGCCGTAGCGCTGCAGGTTCATCAGGGCCAGGCCACGGGCGACACGCGTACTCGTATTCCGCTCCCCCAGGGCCTCGATGGCGGACCACATCGCGTACTCGTTGAGGAAGTCCCCCATGTAGGAAAAGGCGCTCGCCTTGCCCTTGAGGACCGCGATGGGCGTCGGGCTCCGCTCTTGACCCAGCGCCTCGACCAGGCGCTGGATCGTCCGCGCCCGATCGGTGAAGAGGTCGAACTGGTTGTACGTCGAGATGCGGCGATCCCCGCGATCGCAATCGTCGAGCCGGACGGGCACAATGACGAAGTCCTCGGGGGACTGGGACTGGGCGATCTGGAAGGCCACGTCGAGCTCGTGGTCCTGGAACCCGACGTTCCGGCCCGCCTTCGCCAGGGCGGCCTTGCTCAGCAACATCAGGAACGCCCGCGAGCTGGCGATGGCCCGCTCGATCGCTGGCCTCCAGCGCTCCGCCCCCAGGTGCTCCTGATCGAACCAGACCGAGACCCCCTTCCGCTCCAGGTCGCGCCACAGTCGGCGGGCCTCTTCGACGTCCAGCTGGGAATAGCTCAGAAAGGCGTCGTACTTGTCCGGGGTCTTCCCGCTCTGCTTCACACCCATGAAGTTCAAGTGACCGGTGGCCAGAACGTCGCAACCGCCTGGATCACCGAAGACCCGTGCACCCTAGCGGGCGTCCAGGACGTTCGCAAGCCGGCGCGCCCGGTCCCACCTGACTGCGTCGTCGAGCGCCGCGCGTCGCTCGACCACGGGTGGAACATCCGCCCATCGTCCAGATGGAGCTTGGCGCGCAACCCGCCTGGCTCGAGGGCCTTCGCGAGGCCCCCCGATCGGCTCTGGAGGAATTCGGCCCACGCTTGCGTCTTTTGGAGCACCACTCCGTCCGTAGCGGTGAAAGCAAGACACGCCACCTCACTCCCCAGGAGCACCGACATGAAGAACGACCTCGATCCTCGCCGCACCTTCGTCCTGACCACTTCCCGCGTCTACGTCCCTGGCACGCTGCCGCCGGAAGAGCCGGTGAGCCGGATCGGCGGCGGCGGTGGTTGCTGCGGGTCTGCCCCGGTTCCGCCCAGGGAAGACTCCGGGGGCTGCGGCGCCTCGGGGTGCGTCACGGACGAGTCGGCCACGCAGGCTTCGAGCTGCTGTGGATGAGGTATCGAAGCGCACGCGGTCCCAGGGCCGTGTGCGCCCGTCCACTCAGAAACGACGCAATCACCTCGAGGAAGAAACGCGATGCCCGACACGAACCGACTCCCTGTTGCCGTCATCGGTGCTGGCCCGATCGGCCTGGCCGCCGCAGCCAACCTGGTCGAGCGGGGAATGAAGCCACTGCTCTTCGAAGCCGGCGACACCGTCGCGTCCAGCATGCGCGGCTGGGGCCACGTGCGACTGTTCACCCCCTGGGCCTACCTCATCGATCCACCGAGTCGGCGGCTGCTCGAAGCGCACACCGACTGGGAGGCTCCGGACAGCGAATCCGTTCCGTATGCCCGGGACCTGTTGAGGGACTTCCTCGATCCGCTGGCAAACCTCCCGACGATCGCGGAGAGCATCCACCTGAATCACAAGGTGACCTCCATCGCCAAGGATGGTCACGACCGGATGAAGAACGGCACCCGCGACCGCGCGCCGTTCCTCATCGTTGCCGAAACGCCCGATGGCCCGCGTCGCCACCTGGCGAAGGCTGTCATCGACGCCTCGGGAACCTGGGCCACGCCGAACCCCCTTGGAGCCGGCGGTGTACTCGCTGACGGTGAAGAGCGATTCCAGGATCACATCCGCTACGGGATGCCGGACATCCTCGGCACCGAGCGGGAGCGATACGTCGGGAAACGAACGCTTGTCGTCGGCTCTGGTCATTCGGCCATCGGCTCGGTCCTGGCCCTCGACGAGCTGGCACAGAGCGTGCCCGGCACCCAGGTCGCTTGGGCCGTGCGAAAGACCGATCCCCGAAAACTCTGGGGCGACGGCGAAGCCGATGAGATCGCAGAGCGAGGCAAGCTCGGGACCCTGGTGGCCGAAGCGGTGAACAGCGGCCGGGTGACTCTGTTCACTGGGCTCTCGATCAGTTCCGTACGCGAGCACCCCGACGGCATCGAGGTCGTCGACGTGGACGGCAACGGGCAGGTCGTCGTGGACGAGATCGTCGTGGCGGCCGGCGCGCGCCCTGACCTCGCGATGCTCCGCGAGCTTCGGGTGGACCTCGACGTGAACACGGAAGCCGCCAAGGACCTGGGTCCCCTGATCGACCCGAACTACCACAGCTGCGGGACGGTGAAACCGCACGGCTACGCGGAGCTCACCCATCCCGAAGCGGGGTTCTTCATCGCCGGGATGAAGAGCTATGGGCGGGCGCCGACGTTCCTCCTCCGGACCGGCTACGAGCAGGTACGCTCGATCGTCGCCCATCTGGCCGGAGACAAGGAGGCCGCCAAGCGCCTCGAGCTCATTCTCCCCGAGACCGGAGTCTGCTCGACGAACCTCGCGTTCGACGACACCACCGCAGAGGTCCCGGCGGGGAAATGCTGCTGAGCGCGAAGAACACGGACGGGACCCTGACCGCAAAACTGTGCCTGATCGAGCTCGTCGCGTGGGGAGTCCTCTACTACGCCTTCGGGGTGTTCCTGCCGGCGATGCAAGAGCAACTCGGCTGGTCCTACGCGACCCTCGCTGCGGGGTTCTCCGTGGCCCTTCTCGTCTCGGGCCTCGCTGCGCCGTTCGTCGGAGCGTGGATCGACCGGAACGGCTCCCGCTGGGTGATGGTGGCGGGGAGCATCGCCGGTGCTGCCGGTGTCGCTCTTTGGAGCCTCTCCGAGGCACAGCCCACCTACTTCCTGGCGTGGACACTGATCGGATTCGGCATGTCCGGAACACTCTACGCCCCGGCTTTCGCGACCGTGATCCGTGCACGCCAGGACGATGGTCGCCGCGCGATCCTCCACATCACGTTGGTCGGCGCACTGGCCTCGACCGTGTTCCTGCCGGTTTCGAGCTCTCTCGGCGAGTCCTGGGGGTGGAGAGCCGCGCTGCTGGCGCTCGCTCTCTTGCTGACCATCGTCTGCGTTCCACTCGCCGCGACGCTCCCGGGCAGGGCATCGGGCTCCTCCGCTCCTGGGGGGCCGACGTTCGAGGATCGCTCACCACCCTCACAGGGCCTCGGGCGCCTGGCCGGAGCGGTGATGCTCGCAGATGCCGTGAGCATCGCCTGCAACGTCCACCTCGTCATGTTCCTCGTCGACCGGGGACAGACGCTGCAAACGGCCGCCAGCGTTGCCGGACTGGCGGGGGCCGCGAAGCTCGGCGGCCGCCTCTTGACGTCGTTCGGCGCTCAGACCTCGCCCATCCCATGGATGCGGGGCAGTCTCCTGGTCACCGCCGTGGCGCTCTCCCTCCCGGTCCTGTGGCCGTCCACCTGGGCTGCGGTACTCATGGTGGTCGGGTTCGGAGCCACGAGCGGCGCCCGAACGGTCCTTCGGCCTGCCATCGTCTTCGAGCTCGGCGGTTCCCGGAGCTTCGGGAAGAACAACGGGGTCCTCCAGCTCCTCACGACCACCTCCAGGGCGGCCAGCCCCATCGGCTTCGGCCTGCTGCTGGGAGCAGCCGGCTGGAGTTGGTCGTGGCTGGCCCTGTCTCTGCTCCTCGTGGCAAGCGGCGCACTCCTGCGGACCCTGGGGCCTCCCCTTCCACAGGAACAGCACTCACCCCATTCACAAGAGACAGCCTGCGCCTCCACCGTCCGGTGCAGCTAACACGACAAAAAGGAGTGGCAGGATGAACACCTGGGTAAAGAAGGCGCTCTATCGAGTCGAGTCCGACTACCAGCGCTCTTCGGACACGCACCTCATACGCGTGAATCTGCCCTGCTGGGAAAACGTGTCCCTCTACCTGAAGGACGAATCGACTCACCCCACCGGTAGCCTCAAGCACCGTCTGGCTCGCTCCTTGTTCCTCTATGGCCTGTGCAACGGATACATCCGGGAGGGGACAACGGTCGTAGAGTCCTCGTCGGGAAACACGGCGGTCTCCGAAGCGTACTTCGCTCGCCTGCTGGGGTTGCCGTTCATCACCGTCGTCCCGGAGGGGACCTCGAAGGAGAAGGTCGAGAAGATCGAATTCTACGGAGGGCAGTGCCGCTTCGTTCCCGGACACCGCATCTACGCCGAGGCAGCCCGGCTCGCGACAGACTTGAATGGGCACTACATGGACCAGTTCACCTACGCCGAGCGGGCCACGGACTGGCGCGGGAACAACAACATCGCAGAGTCCATCTTCGACCAAATGAAGTGCGAGGAGTCCCCCGTTCCGGCCTGGGTCGTCGTCAGCGCGGGAACCGGAGGGACCTCAGCGACCATCGGCAGGTTCATCCGCTACAGGTCACACGCGACGCGACTCTGCGTCGCGGACCCTACGAATTCCGTCTTCTTCGACTACTACGCGAGCGGAGACGCATCCATCACCCTGCCGCGAGGCTCGAACGTCGAGGGGATCGGGCGGCCCCGCGTCGAGCCGTCCTTCAACTGCAACCTGGTCGACAAGATGATCAAGGTCCCCGACGCCGCGACCTACGCGACCCTGCGCTTCCTCGAAGGCGTGCTGGGCAGGCGCGTCGGTGGATCGACCGGCACCAACGTCTACGCAGCGCTCCAACTCGCGGCGGAGTTGGAGGCCGCCGGGGAGCCCGCCAGCATCGTGTCGATGATATGCGACGACGGTGAGCGCTATCTGGACACCTACTTCAACGCGGACTGGCTGAGGGAGCACGGCTTCGACTTGGAACCCTTCGCCGAGCAGCTCGACGCCTTCTACGACCGGGGTGTCTGGAACTCCCCCTCCGGAGCTGTCAGAGAATGCGAAGCGTGAACCGGAGAGGACTCCCGCTCCAGACCGTCTTCGCCCGGCCGGAGTGGGCCGGATCCCCCTACTCGCCCGATGCCGCCTCGCCCCGGCGGCGGGCGTGGAAGGCTCGGGCGCCGGCACCGTCGCTTGCCAGGAGCTCATCCAGCTTCGCGAACAAGGCGTCGTTGCCGGGGTTGCGGTGGGCGGTCAGGGCCTCGCGGATTTCGGGCAGGCGGTAGAGGAACTCGCCGACCAGGGAGCGGGTGGGGTTGCGGCCGTTGAGGCCGCAACCGAGGTCCTCGAGCAGGAAGGCGTTCAGCTCCTGCTCGAACTGCCCCCGCATCGGCAGGGCCAGCAGGGGTTTGGCCAGGTGGAGGCTCTCGGTCAGCAGGGTGAAGCCGGCCGTGGCGATGACCGCCTTGGCCGTGCGCAGGTCCTCGAGGAAGCCGTCGCGGCTGGGGGCCTTGGTGGTGATGTTGGGGTAGGAGGCGGTCCCGGCGTCGGCGCCGTAGACGTGGAAGCGCTCCCGGGGGAAGGAGCTTCCGAGGAGCTCCAGAAACGAGTCGAAGCCCTTGGTGAAGTAGACCAGGATGTGCTCGCCCTCTTCGGGCCGGGCCTCCAGGATTTCGGTGCGGAGGATCGGAGGGAAGAGGAAGGTGCGCTCGTTCTCCAGCTCGCCGAAGTAGAACGACGTGACCAGGGACACGTCCGGGCGGGGCACCATCGCGCGGATGACGCCCTTGGTCACCTTCGCGTCACGGCGCAGGTCCGGGGGGCAGTCGAAGCGCATGTAGCGCATCCGGTGCTGGTTGTCGAGGGTCACCAGGGGCCGACCCATGTGCGTCGCCAGGTAGGCGGTCATGGGTTCGAAATCGGTCAGCACCACCTGGGGATCGAAGTCCTCGAACAGGGTCCGGCGCAGGTGCCGGAAGCTCTTGACCCCCTCGGAAAGCCGCGAGAGGTTCTCGGTGAACGTGCGCGTGACCGAGACGCGGTTGTCCGCGGTCGCGATGTGCAGCCCCTCGATCTCCAGGACGTCGAAGTCGCCCCGCAGGTTGCGGTACCCGCGGTCGTAGGAGGCCACCTTGACCTGATGACCCCTGCGCTCCAGGTGCCGGGTGACTTCGCGCGCCCGCGAAGAGTGCCCCGAGCCCTCACCGGAGACCCCGTAGACGATGCGCGTCATGGCGATTGTCCTCCGGTTCCCCGGGGGATCAGGCGTCGGCCGCGACGTACGCGTCGATGACGGCGCGTTCGCCCTCTTTGCCTCCGCCCGAGTTCCCGTGCTCCATGCCGACGATCCCGGTGAACTCGCGCGCCTTCAGCCAGCGGAACACGTTGCGGTAGTTGATCTCCCCGGTCCCCGGTTCCTTGCGGCCGGGATTGTCCCCCACCTGGAAGTAGGCGATTTCCCCCCAGGCCTTGTCCATGTTGGGGATCAGGTTGCCCTCGGTGATCTGCTGGTGGTAGAGGTCGTTCAGGATCTTGCAGGAGGGGTGGTTCACCGCGCGGCAGATCGCGAAGGCCTGGGGGATCTTGGTCAGGAACAGCCCGGGGTGGTTCGTCCAGGGGTTCAGGGGCTCGAGCACCATGACCAGGTCGGCCGCGCCGCAGATGTCGGCCGCCATGCGCAGGTTGTCGACCACGTTGGCCGTCTGGTAGTCCCATTCGAGGTTGTTGCGATAGGTCCCGGGGACCACCGTGCACCACTTGGCGTTCACGCGTTGCGCCACCTCCACCGCGCGCTGCATGTCCTTGCGGATCCGCTCGCGGGCCGCCTCGCTGCGGTCCACGAAGGTCGGGTTGCCGAAGTCCGCGTGGGCCACGAAGACCCCCATCTCCATGCCGAAGCGCTCCAGCGCCGCGGCGATCCGCTCCTGGTCCTCGGTGCTGCGCCCCGGCATCCCGTTGTCCTCGAGGGCCGTGAAGCCCTCGTCGTGCATGAAGCTCAGCTGGTCGACGAAGTCCCCGCCCGCATGCCCGCGGAACATGCCGAAGTGCGGCGCGTACTTCAGGCCGAAGCGCGGGTCCCGAGAAGCCGAGGCGTCCTGGCTCTTCGCCCCGGAGGCGGGGAGCGGCGTGGCGAGGGCGGCACCGGCCGCGAGGCCGGTCTTCAGGAAGGAGCGTCGTTCCATGGCTGCATCCCCGTGCGCCGGCACCATGCCGGCGCGTCTCGGGGCGGGCCCAGGATCCCGCCCGGGCACTGCCCGATCAAGGGAAGACCCCGGTCCGCGCGTCCAGGCCCCGGCTCAGCGGATCAGACCGATCACCCAGTCTTCGTCCGACCCCCCCGGGGATCCCCCACCGCGATCCGATTCGGGGTGGGACAGGTCGAAGGGGTCTGCGACGCTCCCGAGGTGTAGGTGGATCCGGTCGATGTGGAAGCCGGTCGAGCGGCCCGAGATCTCGAGCGTGTGGGTCCCCGCATCCAGCACGTACTGCGCGTCCTGGCCCGTGTGGTTGAAGCGCGAGGACCAGTTCCAGACGCCGACCGTCTGGTCCCCCAGGTTCGAGAACACCTTGTACCAGGTGCCCCCGTCCATCCGGACCCAGCAATCGTTGGCCTGGTCCGGCTCGGGTTCGTCGTGGTAGTTGTACAGGGCCACCAGGTAGGTGCCCGGGTTCGTCACCTCGATCTCGTACGTCAAGATGCCCACGCCGGGGTCGTTGAAGTGGTCCACGCCGTACCAGTGGTAATAGGCGTTGCCGGTGAAACCCGGCACGTCGGTCGCGGCTCCCCAGAAGTTCACCCGCGGGGCGGACTCCACCTGCATCACCACGAGCCCGTCCCGTTCCTGGAAGGGACCGTCACCATCGCCGCCACCGCCGGTGGCGTCCGGCGGGGACCCCAGGGAGACCACGCCGCCGGCCTGGACCGTGGTCGGCAGGCCTTCGATCAGCCCGGTCCGCGGGTTGAACCAGATCTGGGTGAAGCTGCCGGTGGCCCCGCTGAGGTCGAGGCTCGCCACCTGGTCCGCCTTGGGCAAGTAGACCACGTACACCTCGTCCTGCTTGGCGAACACCTCGCCGCCCCCGTAGGCGGAGGACTCGCCGCTCAGCAGTTCGTCCGCCGGGGACATCTCCCAGAACGGGATGAAGGTCTCGAGCAGCTCCCGGGCACCGCGGGCGTACGCGAACATCTCCTCGCGGGTGCGGAAGTCCTCCAGGGTCAGGTCATCCCCCGCCGCGGTCCCGTCCGGGCCGGCGGAGAAGGCGATCTGGCCCCCGGACAGGTAGACGTCCCACAGCACCTCCTTGCGGAACAGCTCGGCGTTGGTCCCATCGAGCCCACCGGACACCGGATCCTGGGTCGCGTGGGACACGCTCCACGGAACCCCGGCCTGGGCGGAGCTCTGGCGCCAAAGCTCGACGTGCGCACCGGCCTGGTCCACGCTCCCGCTCAGGGCCGCGAAGGCGGTCGCGCCGTTCCCGACCAGAGTGTCGAGCACCGCGTCGTCCCCGCTGACGGGCAGGTCCGCGCTGCCGCTTCCGATCGGATGTCCGTAGGGGTCCAGGTCCGCGATCAGGGCCGCCAGGTCACCGCTGCTCGCGCTACCCAGGGAGGCGCCCTCGGCCAGGTTCCACTCGAGGGCCAGCAGGTGACCGAAGCGGGCCACGAGCTCGCGCACGAGCACGGCGCGGTGCCGGCCGACGGCTCCCCCGTCCAACCAAGCGGCCGCGGCGGCCTCGTCGTCCGTCAGGACCAGCTGGACCAGCACCCCGGAGCGCTGGGCGTGCTCCAGGACCAGGCCCCACTGCTCGAGCTTCGAGAGGTCGAAGTGCGTCAGGGCCGCCTCGTCGCTCCCGGCCGACGTGTAGGGCCAGGTGTCCTGCCCGTCGCCGCCCAGGTTCTGGACCTGCACGGCGATCGCGTTGACGCCCCGGGAGGCCAGGTAGTTCAGCGCCCCGATCAGGCCCCGTCCGTCGACGCCGGCGTCCCCGGTGAAGTCCGGGTCCTCCGCAGTCCCCAATCCCCCGGCCCCCCAGTCCGCCGCGTGGCTCGGGAAGCGATGCAGCCCGTTGGTCAAGCCCCCCGTGGGCGCACCGCCCTGGTCGCTGGTGCCGTCGAAGCCCGCGTAGCCGAACAGGTTCTCGGGGCTCGACACGCCGCTCTTCAGGAAGTGGGGCCCGTCCCGGAAGCGCAGATAGTGGCTTCCGTCGGCCTCGAGCCGACCCCACTTGAGGAACCCCGGCGCGTTCGCGTCGCGCGCGGCCACGGCGAAGCCCCCGGTCGAGCCGTCGAACCAGCCGGGGTCCCCGGCGCCGTCCGCCAGGGCGACGTCCTCGCCGCTGCGAAAGCGCGCGGTCCAGGTCCAACCCCCGGCCTCGTCCGGCGCGAAGCGGGCGCGCCAGCGGTCCCCCTGGGCCCCGCCTTCCCCATCGCCGGCGAAGTAGCCGGGCACCTCCGTCAGCACGCCGGACGGGGATCGGAACTCGACCGTCATCGCGTAGTCGAGGAAGGGGTTCGGATCCGTATCGGACTCCGCGGCGGCCGGACCCCCCAGGGTCAGCGACAGCGGGTGCCACACCACCAGGTCCCCCTCGAGGGCCGGCTCGTCGTCGTCCCCGCTGGTGAAGGTCGCCGGTGCGCTACGGGCGACGTTGCCCGCGAAGTCCGCACTCTCGACCACGAAGTGATACACCGTGGCCGGCAGCAGGCCGTCCAGCACCACCGCGTGGGCCAGGTCGCTGCCGCTGTTCGTCCCGCTGCTCGACCCCAGATCCTCGGTCAGGCCGTACTCGACCCGAGCACCGGCGGGCTCGTCCGTGCTCCACTCGATCGAGACCCGGTCCGGGCCCAGGAGGTGCACCTCGATCGACGAGAGCACCGGGGGATCCTGGTCCTCGTCCTCCTTCCCATCGTCACCCCCACCGCTGTCGGACCCGCCACCGCCGCCTCCGCCGCACGCGGACAGGCCCACGACGGCGACCGAGCACAACAGGGCGGTGCGCCAGCGGCTCCGCGGCCGCAGGGGGCCCGTGGAAGGGGTGGAAAAGCCGGACAGGGGGTCGCAGAGCATGGGTGCCTCCGGAACCCGGGGCGGGCGAACCCCGCGCCGCTTCGGTTCCGGAGGGCCCCTCGACCTCCCCACGGGCGGATCTTGAAAGGCCCTCTCGTCCGGGGCCCGATCCGAATGCAGCTCTTACGCCGGGCCGCGACCCCGCCTCAGCGGGCCCCGAAGCGATACTCGGTCGTCTGGGTGTACACCTCGCCCGGCACCAGCACGGTCGAGGGGAAGGCCGGCTGGTTGATCGAGTCCGGGTAGTGCTGGGCCTCCAGGCACAGGGCGCTCCGGTGGGGATAGGCGCGGTCCGCCTTCCCGGTCTGCCCCTCGAGGAAGTTGCCGGAATAGAACTGCAACCCCGGCTCGGTGGTCCAGACCTCCAGCCAGCGTCCACTCGATCCGTGCTCCAGTCGCGCCGCGCGGGACAAGCCCGGCCCATCGCGGTCGATCACGAAGTTGTGGTCGTACCCCATCGCGCCGGTGTCGTCCAAGGCGTGGATCCGGCGCCCGATGGTCTCGGGCCGCGTGAAGTCCAGCGGGGTCCCGACGACCGACGCGATCTCCCCGGTGGGGATCAGGGTGTCGTCCGCGGGGGTGTAGTGCGAAGCGAACAGGGTCAGGACGTGGTCGAGCACCGTCTCCGCCCCCGCGCCGCCCAGGTTGAAGTAGGCGTGGTTGGTCAGGTTGACCGGCGTGGGTGCATCGGTCTCGGCGCGGTAGTCCATCCGCAGGATGCCGCCCCGCCGCAGGGAATAGGTCACCTCGGCCCGCAACGCCCCGGGATACCCCTCGTCACCGTCGGGGCTGGTCAGACGGAACCGCACGGCCAAGCCGTCGGCGTCGGGTACCTCTTCCGCCTGCCAGATCCGCTTGTCGAAGCCCCGTTCGCCCCCGTGCAGGTGGTTCGGAGCGTTGTTCGTCGCGAGGGTGTATTCCTGCCCATTCAAGGTGAAGCGCCCACCGGCGATCCGGTTGGCCACGCGGCCGACCGCACACCCGAAGTACTGGTTTCCGGTCGACTCGTAGCCGGACACGTCGTCGAAGCCGAGGACGACGTCGGCGCCTTCACCGGCCGCGTCGGGCACGTGCAACTCCCGGATCGCGGCCCCCAGGGTGATCAGCTTGACCACCACGCCGTCGGGGGCGCGCAGCTCGTATTCCTCCACGCTCTGGCCGGCGCGCGTGCTTCCGAAGGGCCGCACGCTCAGCTCCCAGAGACCTTCGTCCTGGCCCCCGAACAGGGCGCAGGCAGAGGCGAGCGACCCGGCCAACAGACCGGTGAGAAGACGCGTGCGAATCGACATGTGAAGATCACTCCGGCACAGGGGGGGCGAGGGAGAGCGGGGACAGGGGAGGCGCCGGCCGGGGGCCGGCGCGGGAACGTCGCCGGGGAGTCTAGCGCCCCCGGAGGCTCGTTGCTGCCGGGACATCGGGGACGCTCGGGACTCCCGTCTTCGCGCGCTTCCCCTCCTCAGGTAGCATCTCCCCCGTGAGCAATCGAACGCGTATGGGCCCGGCGAGCGCGCCCTGGATCCGCCTGCCGCTCTCGGCCCTGGTGCTGCTGGCCGCCACCGCCTGCGGACCCCGCCGGGAGGAGCCGGTCTGGGACGAGCGCCCGCCCAACATCCTGTTGATCACGATCGACACCCTGCGCGCGGACCACCTGGGCACCTACGGCTATCCCCGCCCGACGTCGCCCCGCCTGGACAGCCTGGCGGAGGAGGGGGCGGTGTTCACGAACGCCCACTCCTCCTCCTCCTGGACCCTCCCGGGCCTGGCCTCGATGATGACCGGCGAGCACTCCTCGACCCACGGTTGCTGGACCTTCGCCTCCTCCCTCGGGCCCCAGTTCACGACCCTGCCCGAGCAGCTGCTGGCGGCGGGGTACGACACCGCCTCGTTCACGGCCAACATCTTCACCGGGCGGGGCTTCGGCCTCCAACAGGGGATCGTGCAGGTCGAGGCCGACTACCTGCGCACCGGGGACGTCCGCCTGGAGGACGCCATCACCTCCCCGCGCCTGTCGGACGGCGGCGTGCGGTTCCTCGAAGCCAAGGGCGCCGCCCGGGCCGAGGACGCCGACCCGTGGCCCTGGTTCCTGTGGCTGCACTACTTCGACCCCCACGATTCCTACCTGTTTCACGAGGGCTTCAGCGAGCCGTTCGTCACGCCCGGGGCCGACGAGGAGCAACAGATCCTGGATCGCTATGACGGGGAGATCCACTTCACGGACTACCACATCGGCCGGGTCCTCGACGCGCTCGAGCGCAGCGGTCAGGACGAGGACACCCTCATCCTGGTCTACAGCGACCACGGCGAAGAGTTCGGCGACCACGGGCAGCGCTACCACGGACACACCCTGCACCACGAGCTGACGAACGTGCCGTTGATCCTGCGCGGTCCGGGCGTGCGCCCCGCGCGGTTCGAGGAGCTCGTACAGGCCGTCGATCTGGCTCCGACCCTGTTGGACCTGGCCGGGTTGCCCGCTCCCCCGGATCTGCCCGGCCGCAGCCTGGCCCCCCTGGTGCGTGGCGAGGACCTGCGGCCCCTCCCGGCCCTCCAGGAGGTGCGCCTGTTGCCCCACGCCAGCTTCGACGCCCTGCGCCACGAAGAGTGGAGTTTGATCCGGCAGATCTCCGAAGACGCCCCGCTCCAACTGTTCGACACGGCCGCCGATCCCGATGAGCAACGGAACGTGGCCGCCGAACGGCCCGAGGTGGTCGAGCGGCTCCTGGAGCTCCTCGACGCCAGCATCGGAGCCGCCACGCGCCGTGCCGACCGGTTCGGGGGCGTGAACACCCTCGATCTGTCCGCCGAGCAGCTCGAGGCGCTGCGCGGCCTGGGGTACGTGGGCACCCGATGAAGGCGCGCGCCTCTGCCGCGCTCACCGGGGCGCTCCTGTTGGGTCTCTGCGCGAGCGCCTGCGACAAGGGCACCGTCCGCGAAACCTTCTACGCGGACGGCTCGCCGTGGACCCGGGTCCACCTCAGGGACGGGCGCCTGCACGGCGTCGTGCGGACCTGGTACGAGGACGGGACGCCCCGCTCCGAGGGGGGCTTCGCCTCCGGCGAACAGGTCGGGCCGTGGCGCACCTGGCATCCGAACGGGCATCCGCGCACCAGCGGCGCCTACCGCGACGGGCAACCAGACGGCCTCTGGGAGCACTTCTCCGAGCAGGGAACGCCGACCCTGCAAGAGACCTTCGTCCGCGGCCGGCGCGAGGGGCGGCGCACCCTGCGCAACCCCGACGGCAGCCTCTACGCGATCGAACACCAGGAAGGCGGCAAGCGCGAGGGCATCCGCGTCGTGTTCGGACCCGGTGAGCAGCCCCTGAAGGAAGAGCACTTCCGCGATGACCGCCTGCAAGGTCTCGTCCGCTCCTGGGACCCGGACGGCAACCTGCTCGAGGTCACGACCATGGATGCCGGTCAGCTGCA
Organism: Hippocampus kuda; assembly: GCA_901007745.1. Classification (NCBI taxonomy): domain Eukaryota; kingdom Metazoa; phylum Chordata; class Actinopteri; order Syngnathiformes; family Syngnathidae; genus Hippocampus; species Hippocampus kuda. The sequence goes on from CAAKHF010000018.1 coordinate 21,220, forward strand.
CGGGCCCCAGACCCTCTATCGCCCCGACGGCACGAAGCTGGCCCAGGGGGAATACGTGGACGGCGGGCGCTCGGGGTCCTGGTTCGTCTGGAACGAAGCGGGAGAACTGGGGGCCCGCTCGGGGACCTACGCGCGCGGGACCCGCTCGGGGCCCCTGCCCGAGGAAGACCTCCGACGGGCGGGCGCCGCCTTCGCACACCGGGACCCGGTCCACCACCGGCCCGTGACCCTGCCCGACGGGACCCGGCCCTGAGGTCTGGCGGGCACGCGCGAACAGGGCCGAGATAAAAAAGCGGAGGGGCGCGCCTCCCCCACGGATATGTGGCGCGTCCCCTCCCACGCCGCCCCCTGCGGACGGCGCCACGGGACCGGACGTACCGGTCCCGTGCACGTTGTGATCGCCCTAGGGCGTCAGCGCACCCCCTCCTCGGGAGCCGCGACCAGCTCCGCCGGCGCATCGGGCGCGGACAGGAGCTCCCCCAGGGTCGGGACCCCGGCCGTGCTCGGTTGGGCCGCCGCACGGGGGAAGGGCCGCGCCAGGGGATCCTCGCCGCGCAGCACGCGGGCGACCAATTCGGAGACGTCCGGGAGCCGGCGCAGCCGCACGCTCAGCCCGACGCGCGTGTGGTCCTGGACCAGGTTGGCCGACAGCACCGAGGCTTCCATCAGGGAAGCCATGGGGCTGACCTGACGGCGGCTGTGCTCCGGCAGGAACGGGGCCGCCATCTGCGCCAAGCGGCCGGGTGCGGCCAGGACGAGCAGCGTGCCCGAGCCGTCGATCGCGTCGACCTCCTGCTGGAACAGGGGGTCGGTCAGCAGGGAGCCGTGCCCGCTGGCGGCATCGATCGAATGGGCCAGGGCGGCGCGGCTCGGCGAGACCACGAGGCGGCCGGCCTCGACGGCCAGGAACAACGGCACGCCCTGGAGGTCGTAACGGGTCACGTCCAGACCGGCGATGCTCTCGGCGGCGGGCTGGACCCCACCCCCGGAGCTGGCGCGGGTCGCGAAGTCCAGCACGAGATCGAACAGCGCCTGGGTGCGCGTCGCGTCGTTGGCCCGCAGGACCAGGGCCACGTCGGGCAGGGGTCCTTCACCGGTCTCGCCGGGCAACCCGAAGACCGCCAGGTCGACGACGTTGGAGAAGAGCTCACGCCCGAGGTCCAGGAAGGTCACCACCGGCCGGCCGTTCACGTCCGACTCGAGGGGCGCGACCTCGGCCATGGGGTTCAGGGCCGTGGCCACGGCGAAGGCCGCCCCGGCGGGCACCAAGGCGAGGGTCTCCCGCTGGACGTTCGGCCGCCGCAGAAGATCGAAGGCCAGGTTCCGATGCCCTTCGGCCAACTCCAGCTCGACCTCGACCCCCAGGCCCGCCTCTCCGGCGACCAGGTGGGCGCTCAGGCTGTGCAGGCTCTCGACGTCGAGCAGGGCCAGGGCCATCGCCGCCTCGGGGTCGTGCTGGACCGCCTGGGAGGCCAGGGCCTTGACCATCGGCAAGAGGGGCTTGGCGTTCACGCAGGCCGACAGCAACGCCGCATGCCGTCCTTCGAGGGCATTCCGCAGCCCCTCGTTCGACGCCAGGCTGTCCGGGTCGTCGCCGCGCAGGCGTTCGATCACCGCGCCGATCTCGTAGGCGTCGTTGCTGGCGATGAACAGGCGTTCGGTCATCGTCAGGTGGATCTCCAGCCCGTGCTCGATCGGCAGGGACCAGGTGGGGTAGCCCTCGATGGGCTCGCGCTGGGTCCCGCGCGCGGGGATCGCCGTTTCGAGCAGACCCCGGGTCGCGTCCACGTCCCCGGGGTGCAGCACGAACACGCCGCTGGGCATCCCGCCGTTCGACGGGATCGCCGTCACCGCGATGGCGGCCCCTTCGAGCCCCAGGAGTCCGTCCACCAACTCGGGGCTGATACCGAAGCGACCGGTTTCGGTCGCCCGTCCGTAGACCCCCATCTCGTCCAACAGGGCCGCCAGGCCGTCGCCCGGGGAAGAGAGCTCGACGTACGCGATCGCGTCCGCGGGCAGGAGCTGCGTCAGGTCGGAAGCGATCAGGTCCTGGGCGACCGCCGCCGCACGTTGCCGGGCCATGTGCCGGGTCTCGGCCGGGAGCGAAGCGTCGTCCGCGACGGCTTCGTAGAGGGCCCGCGCCTCCTCGAGCGCGCCCTCGTGCTCCTCCATCCAGAACGCGTGCTGCAGGGCGCCGGGCGCCGTCCCGTGCAGCGCGACGGTTTCCTGGTCCGCGCCCGGGGGAGTGCCTTCGTTGCCGTTCGGCACGACGGCGGCGGCGAGGACCGCGGGGGTCGTAAAGAGGAGTCCGAGAAGGGTGGCGCGCATGGCAGGTCTTGCGGGTCCTTGTGCGGATCCGCCGATTCGTGGGGAGTGGGTGCCGGGGATGTGGTGGGCTGTTGCCAGTTGTTCGTGATCTCGTCGGCGATGTTTCGCGCGGACCCCGGATTCCTGCCCGCGGGGGCTATACACTTCCCCGGGCAACCGCCAGGGAGTGCCCTCGCCCGTGCCCCACGAAACCGATTCGCACCCCCCCGCGCCTTCCCCGGAGCAGCCCCGTGGGAGTGGCACCCGCCCCCCCCACGGGGCGGTCGCCCGGGGCCAGGCCCTGGCCCGGGTCGGGCTGCTCGGGAACCCCTCGGATGGCTACGGCGGCAAGGTCCTGTCCTTCACGTTCCTGGACCTGTCGGCCGAGGTCCGGGTCCGCGGCGCGGACCACGCGAGCCTCGGGGGCCCGGACGGGGGCCGCGCGACGGGCGAGCGCCTGGAGGCCTTCGGGCTCGCCGGATCGGACCCGGCCCTGCCGGCCGGCGCGGAGCTGCTGCTGGCCGCCTGGGGGCGCTTCCGGCGGGCGGCCCGGTCCCACGGGCATCCCCTGCCGGAGAACGCCGACGCGCTGGAGGTCGAGGCGACGACGTCGATCCCGCGGCAGGTCGGGCTCTCGGGCTCCAGCGCGCTGATCCTCGCGGCCCTGCGCGCGTTCGGAGCCCACTTCGACTTGCCCCTCTCCCCATTCGAATTGGCAGAGCTGGCCCTCGCGGCGGAGGTCGAGGACCTGGGACTCGCGGCCGGACCCCAGGACCGCGTGGTCCAGGCCTATGAGGGTCTGGTCTTCATGGACTTCTCGCGTCCGCGCAGTCCCTCCTCGTACACGACCCTCGAGTCCGAGCTCCTGCCGCCCCTGTTCCTCGCGTGGACCCCGCAGCGCGGCGCCCCCTCGGGGGTCGCGCACGCCGAGGTGCGCGCCCGCTGGGAACAGGGCGAACCGGCGGTGCACCGGGCCCTGGCGGAGTTCCCGCGCATCGCCGACGGGGGCCTCGAAGCGCTCGCCGCCGGGGACCCGGCCCGTCTCGCGGCCCTGTTGGATCAGAACTTCGCGGTCCGTCGCTCGATCTGGCCCCTGGCGGAATCGGACCTCGCCCTGGTCGCGCTGGCCCAGGGGCACGACTGCGGCGCGAAGCTCGCCGGATCGGGCGGCGCGATCGTCGGCGTCCCGCGGGACGGGGACGCGCGCCGCCTGCCGTCCATCGGCCAGGCCTTCGAACAGGCCGGCTACTCCTTCTTGGTGCCGCAGGTCGGGAGCCGGTCCCCGGAGCCGGACCGCGCGCAGTGAGCTCGGCCGTGCCGCGCAGCGCCCAGCGCATCGCCATCACCGGCGGTCCGTACTCGGGCAAGACCACCCTCATCGGGCTCCTGGCACAGGCCGGTTACCGGACCGTCCCCGAGGCCGCGATCGAGGAGATCGCGGCCCTCGAACAGGAGCTCGGCAGCCGCGCGGCCCAACGGGAATTCCGACGCACGCAGGTCCTCGCGTTCCAACGGCGCGTCGTCGAGCGACAGGTCGCCAACGAGGACCGCGCCTGCGCCGGCGGCGGGAACCCGCTGTTCCTGGATCGCTCCGTGCTGGACGGGATCGGCTACCTCGAGGAGGAGGGCCTGCCCATTCCGCCCTGGCTCGACGAGCTCGCGCGGGAGCGCGCCCCCGACCGGGCCTTCCTGCTCGACACCCTGCCGGACTACGACCCGCGTCCCGAAACCGGGCGCACGTCCGACCGCGCGCGCTCCCTCCGCCTGCGGGCGCGCATCGAAGAGGTCTACCGGCGCTACGGCGTCCCCCTGCAAGTCCTCCCCCCCGTGCCTCCCCGGGAGCGCCTCGAGCGCGTGCTGGATGCCCTCGCTTCGCCCGGCCCCTCCTCGCCCTCTTCCGCGCGCATGCACACCGCCCCCCCGCCGCTGTTCATCGTCGTCCTCGCCGCCGGCTTCGCGACACGCCTCTACCCCCTGACCAGGGATCGGGCCAAGCCGCTGCTCGAGATCGGGGATCGCCCGGTCCTCAGCCACATCCTCGAGCGGGTCCTGGCCCTGGACGGGGTCGCCGGCAGCGTCATCGTCACCAACACACGCTTCCACGAGCAGTTCGTGGAGTGGCGCGAGCGTTTCCAGGGCGACACCCCCGTCGCCCTGATCGACGACGGCGCCACGGAGAACGAGAACCGCCTCGGCGGCATCGCGGACCTCCTGCTCGGCGTCCGGGCGGTCACGGACCGGGCCCCGGAGGCCGACATCCTGGTCGTCGCCGGGGACAACCTGATCGAAGAGGATCTCCAGGGCTTCCTGGACGACTTCCGCTCCACCCGGGCGCCGCTCCTGTTGTGCCGTCACCTCCCCGGGGGCATCCCGCCCCGGCGTCACGGCGAGGTGCTGGTGGACGAGTCGGGCCGGGTCACGCGCTTCCGCGAAAAGCCCGCCGAACCCGAAGGCAGCCTGGCAGCCACCTGCTTCTACTTCCTCCCGGCCGGCATCGGCGACGAGCTGGAACAATACCTCTCCGACGGCGGAGACCCCGACGCCCCCGGACACTTCCTGGCCTGGCTCGTCCCGCGCCGGGAGGTACACGCGCGCACACTCCAGGGCCGGACCTTCGACATCGGCAACCTCGAGTCCCTCGAACGGGCCCGGGCTGCGTTCACGGGGCGTTGACCGGGACCTCAGCCCCCCAGGACGGTCCGCAGGAACAGGCCCAGGGAGCCGGCGACCAGGAAGCTGGTCAAGGTCCCCACCAGGTAGACCTCGGCGAAAGACTGGCGCTCGAGCTCCTTGAAGCGCGCGACGGACTTGGCCGCCAGCACGAACCCGATCGCGCCCCACTCCCCCTGCCAGACCAGGGTGACGACGATCAGGCGCTCCAGCACGCCGATCAGTTGCCCGGCCCCGGGGGTGCCCGGACGTTCCCCGTCCACGGAGCCGGGGCTGGCCGGCTCCGCGGCGCCCTCGGTCCGCAGGGAGCCCAGGACCGCCGACACGACCGCGCCCCCCCCGTGTACCGCGAAGGCATAGGCCCCGACGACCCAGGCCGCCCGCTCGAGGCCGGCGGCCTCCAGGGTCAAGGGACCCCCCTCCGTCAGGTCGCCGGTGCGGGTCCAGACCCAGGTGGTCCCCAGGATCACCAAGAGGTGCAGGAGCTGGTCCAACGTGAACCACAGCAATCGACATCCGAGGCGGTTCTCGATCCAGACCTTGGCCCGGTCGATGGGCAGGTGCGCGCCGGCGACGACGAGCACCGCCAACACGCCGCGCCCCTGGTCGAACAGGAACGGCAGTAGCACGGCGGCCTGGACTGCCAGTACCTCTAGCCCGTGGAGCAGGAGCGTGCGCCAGGAGGAGCGCTTGCCCTCCACCATCGCACGGGTCTGGAACACGAAGTCGGCCAACAGGTGTCCGGCCACCAGCAGGGCCAGGGCGGCGAGCCCGAGGGGGACCTCGCCCCGCAGGAACTCCAGGTTCACGACTTCCTCCTGCGCCCGTCCTCCGGAGCGACCGCGCCGGGGACTTCCCCAGCCTCCCGGCGGAGCAGGCTACGCGCGGCGGCTTCCCCGGCGAGGATCGTCCCGTAGTGCGCGGCCTTCAGGCTCTCGCTGACCACCGATGGCCGGACCCCCCGCTTGGCGGCCAGGTCCTTGCGGTGCCGGACGCTGCGCATCTGGTACGTGTTGATCCCCTGGGTCGCGGTCCATTCGGAGCGGATCGCCCCCATCAGGTCGAAGAGCGCGTTGAGTGCCTCGGTGGTCGACGACTCGAAGCCGGCCCAACGGACCCACACCTGGGACTTACCGGCCTGGCGGATCGCCTCCCGCGCGAGATGGAAGCAGGGTCCGTCCAGGAGCGCGGGATTCGGAGCCTGCTCCGGAGGGCCCGGGAGCGGGCCGGTAGACAGCCCGCCGAGCCCCAGGCCGAACACGAAGGCCGGGAAGGGACTGGACCCGAAGCTCCGGTCCGTCAGCTCCTGGAGCGCGAGGACGGCGGCCTCGGGACTGCGCAGCAACCCCTGCACTTCGTCCCCCGCGGTCAAGGTCAGGGGCGACGCCAGGGCCGCCGGCCCCAGGTGCGCGTTCACCTCGCGGATCGCCTCGAGCAGGAACTCCTGCAAGCTCTCCCGGTCCTGACGCTCGCGGGAGGCGACGAGATCGCCGATCAGGGCGAGGTACGTGTCTTGGCTCATCCGGAAAGACTAGTTCGGCAAATATGCCGAATCCAAGCATGATTCGGCAAATTCGCCGAATCCACCTACAATTCGGCAAATTTGCCGAACATCACCCGACCTTACGGGGGGACCGCCCCAAAGCCCAACCCGTGTCGGCGTTCGGCCTCTCCCAGGGCCCGGTCCCAACAGCCGAGCAGGAGGCGCACGTGGTGGGCGTCGAACACGATCGGGGGCTTGATCTTCAAGACGTCGTGGCGGGGTCCGTCGATCGATAGCAGGACGCCCTCGCGGCGGGCCAGCTCGACGGCATCGGCCAGGATCTCGGGGGCCGGCTCTTCGCTCCCGGCCCCCCGCACGATGGCGACGCCGAGGTAGAGCCCGGTGCCGCGGATCGAGCCCATGGAGGGGTGTCGCCGGGCCAGGTCCCGGAAGCCCCGCAGCAGTTCCTGGCCCCGTTCGAGGGCGTTCCCGCGCAGGTCCTGGCCCTCGATCGCGTCCAGGACCGCGAGGCCGACGGCCGCGGAGACCGGGTTCCCGCCGAAGGTGCTGAAGAACTCCATGCCACCGTCGAAGGCCTCGGCGATGGCCCGGGTCGTCACGACCGCCGCCAGGGGGTGCCCGTTGCCGATGGGCTTCCCGAGGGTCACGATGTCGGGGACGGCGTCCTGCTGCTCGAAGGCCCACCAGTGGGTCCCGACACGTCCGAAACCGACCTGGACCTCGTCGGCGATGCAGAGCGCCCCCGCCGCCCGCGCGTGGGCGTAGGCGGAGCGCAGGAAGCCGGGGGGCGGGACGATCTGCCCCCCGCAGCCGATGATCGGTTCCGCCAGGAAGGCCGCCGCGGGACGCCCCTCGGACGCGCAGCCGGCGAGGGCGGCGCGGACGTGCTCGGCGTAGGCGCGGCCGGTGCTCTCGTCCTGTCCGCGGTGAAGCCCACGGTCCCCGTCCGGGAGCGGCACCGTGTGGACCCAGGACGGAGCCCCCTGGCCCCCGGGGCCGCCGTGCTTGTATTGACTGAGATCGATCAGGCGCGAGGTGTGTCCGTGGTACCCCGCCTCCAGGACGACGAAGTCTTCACGGCCCGTGGCGGCGCGGGCCAACCGCAGGGCCACCTCGTTCGCCTCGCTGCCGGAGTTGACGAAGAAGCAGACCTCCAACGGATCGGGCAGCAGGGCCGTCAGGCGCTCCGCATAGCGGACGACGTGATCGTGCAGATAGCGCGTGTTCGTGTTGAGCTCGGCCGCCTGGGCCTGCAGGGCCGCGACGACCCGCGGGTGGCAGTGCCCCACGTGGCACACGTTGTTGACGCAGTCCAGGTGTGCGCGGCCCTGTTCGTCGAACAGGAACACGCCCCGGCCCCGCACGATCTGCAGCGGGTCGCGGTAGGACAGCGACAGGTTCGGCCCCAGGGCGCGCGCCCGGCGGCGGGCGAGGTCCTCGCCCTGGAGCCGCGGGCCGGCGCGCAGGGGACGCCGACACGCTCCCCGCAGGCGATCCTCCACCGATCCGGGGGACAGGTCCGCGAAGCGCTCGAGGGCCTGCCAGGCCGGCTGCTGGGTTGCGGTCAGGTACGCGTTGTCCGGCTCCAGCGCGGCGTCCAGGGTCGAGACCGTGACGCTGACGCAGAGCCGCATCAGGGCCGCCGGCCAGACCACCTCCAACTCGTCCGGCGTCATCCGGCAGCGCGAGTCGTAGCCCTGCGCCAGGGCCGAGACCGCCTCGAGGGGCTGCTCGGGGCTCAGCAGCGCGTAGGCGCAGGCGATCGCCAGGTCGAAGACCCGGGCCGTCCGCAGGGTGTCCCCGAAGTCGATGAGCCCACGGACCTCCGCCCCGGCCTCCTCCGACGCCAACACCACGTTTTGCTCGTTCGCGTCCCCGTGGATCACACCCCGGGGGAGCTCCGTGCGGCGCTCGAGCACGTGGGCCAGGAACTGCTGCGTGACCCGTTCCAGGAGGCCCCGGCGTGCGGGATCGGCATGGAGCTCGGTGTGTGCCAGGATCCAATCCGCCCGGGCGAGGTCCCAACGCAGGGGGCGCTCCGCCGCCGGGTGCTCGAGGTCCGCCAACGCGACGTCGACCTCCCCGAGCAGCTCTCCCAGGCTCCGCCAGGTCGCGGCCCCCGGCCCGCCCCGGGCGACGGGCTCGGCCAACAGGGGGCCCTCGAGGAAGGTCACGACCCGCAGCGCGTGGGTCTGCCCAGCGCGGTCCTCGAGCTCCTCCACCTCGGCCCCCCCCAGGGACCGCACGAGGGTCGGGGCGATCCCCGGCCGGCGCTCGTCGAGCCGCGCCATCACGCGGTTCTGGAGGTCGAGGGTGTCCGCGCTCTCCACGCGGTTGGCAACCTTCAGCACGAAGGTGCGTCCGTCGTCCGTGCGCAGCCGAGCGTTCTGGTCGATCGAGCTCGCGAGGGGGGTCAGCTCGCCCTCCAACCCGAAGAGCTCCTGCGCCGCCAGGGCGAGCTGGGCCAGGGGGAAGGCCGGGGCGACGGGTCGCTGCTCCAACGCCGCGTCGGGGGGATTCGGGGCCGTACCGGTCATGGGGCGAGTCGGGTGCCGGACCGCGCGGGTCTAGAGTTCGATTCGGCGCCCCTCGTGAGCCGCGACGTAGGCGGTGTACAGCACGCGGGTCGTCTCGAGGCCCAGGAACCCGTCGGCGGCCACGGGGGCGTCCGCGCGCAGAGCCTCGGCGAAGGCCTCGCACATGGGCTGCTGGCCCGAGGTCCAGTCCTCGTCCGGCATGGGCGTGGACCAACCGGCGGAGGTGTCGGTCTTCTCCATCACGTACTCGTCGCCGAAGACCTGCGCGTCCGGCGTGTAGCCCCGCAGCAGGTCGTTCGGGCTCAGGTTGCACTTCAGGTGATGGTTGGAGCCGCACAACTCCAACTTGCTCTCCATGCCACCCAGGACGTTGTCGCTGCCGTAGGCCACTCCCCGGGAGCCGTCGTCGAAGGCGATGACGACGCAACCCCAGTTCTCGACGTCGACCCAGCCGGTCGAGACCGCCGTGTTCGCGTCGCTGAGGCCCTCGACGCGACTGAGGTCGGCCACCTCGGCGGACACCGAGACCGGTCGGATCGCGCGCCCGAGGCGTCGTTCCCCCTCGATGCGCTTCAGGTACAGCATCGCTCCGACCGGGTGGGCCCCGAGGCGCAGCAGCGCTCCCCCACCGGCGTGACGCCAGCGCTTGGCGTAGGGGGAATGGGAGCCCTTGTGCCCCTCCCAGCCGCGCATCTCGAGGAGCGCGCCGCCGGAGGCCAGCACGAGCTCGGCGGCCCGCCGAATGGCCGGGGCGAAGACCCAGTTCTCGCCGTACAAGAGACGCACCCCCGCGGCCTCGGTGGCGGCCAACATGGCCTCCGCATCGGCCACCGCCACGCGCAGCTTCTCGCGCGGGTCCCGGGCCGCGATCTCCTCGTCGGCGGGGGAGGAACCGAGGTCCTGGCCGTGGTAGGCGGTCAGGGGCTTCGTGCACAGCACGTGCTTGCCGGCGGCCGCGGCGGCCTCGGTCAAGGGGCGGTGCGACAGGTTCGGCACGCAGAGATCGACCAGGTCCACGTCCGGGCGCGCGAACAGCGCCTCGGGCTCCGCTTCGACCCCGGCGATGCCGAAGCGTTGCGCCAGGCTCTCCGCACGCGGGCGGCCCCGCGAGGCCACCGCGACGATCTCCGCGCCCCGGACCCGCGCCCAGCAACGGGCACGCGTCTCGGCCAAGAAGCCCGCCCCGACGAGTCCGATCCGCAGGGGCCCGTTGTCGGCCTTCAAAGCACTTCGACGTAGCGACCGCCGGTGTCTTCCGCCAACCAGCGCAGGAGCTGGGAGCGCTGGCCGACCGAGATCGTGTTGATCTGGATCTTGCGGATCGCGTTCCAGCGTTGCACCTCGAGCCGGATGCGACCCGGATCGATCACCTTGCCCACGGAGGGATCCCCGTCGGACAGGAGGTAGATCGTGTCGACCTGCTCGTCTTCGAAGGCCCGCTCGAGGGCGTCGTAGATCGCGGTGCCGCCGTCGGCCCGCTGGCGCAGCACGAACTTGGTCGCGTCCTCGCGGGTGTCGTCGTCCATCTCCTCCAGCTCGTCCAGCCAGGGGCGCACGCTGGCCTCGAAGAAGATCAGGTTGAACCAGTCCCCGTTCGGGAAGGCCTCCAGCACGCGGTTCAGCTCCTGCTGGGCCACGCTGAGCCGCGTCTGTCCCCCCCGGGGGTTCGAGCTGGTGCGGTCCCCGCGGCCCCGGGCGCGCTCGCGCATCGAACCGGAGATGTCCATCACGAAGATCACGCGGTCGCTGACCACCTGCAACCCGTAGAAGGTCGCCTGGGACACGTTCTCGGCGCGCTTCTTCTGCCGTTCCCGCTCGGCCGCGAGGGCCTCCTCGTAGGACGGCAGAGCCTTGTCCTTGCCCTCCGCATCCCACCAGCGCTGCCAGGGCTCGGGGCGCGTGCCGAGGTCGAGGCCGGTGAACAGGCGCAGGGTCGCCGCGATGTTCTCGCGGATCCGGCCGCGCTCGACCCCCAACCGCTCGATCAGCGTCGGGATCGAGTCCCGCCGCCGCAGGTTGCCCGTGGCCTGGAGGGCCTCGATCCGCACGATGCGCTCGGCGTCCCGCAGCATCGTGTGCAGACGCTCCAGGGCCGCCGCGTTGCGCAGGAGACCCAGGGCCGCCGCGGCGCCCAGACGCTTGGACACGCGGCGCTCCCCGGCGAGGTCGAACACGTCCCGCTGCCAGCTCTCCGCCTGGCCGCGCAGCTGGGCCAGGGAGACGATGGCCGCGCGCGAAACGGGATCGGACTTGGCGTCGATCAACGCAACCAGCGAGAGCTCCGCATCCTCGGTCCGGCGCGCGCCGGCCATCTCGACCGCGCGCAGCAGCAGCTCGGGCTCCTGGTCGTTCATCAGGTCCACGACCAAGGCGTCGACCTGGGGATCCTCGCGGGTGGCGAGGACCTCCAGCAACAGGAGCCGCAGCTCGAGCTGCAGGGAGCTGTTCTCGACGTGCTTGACGAAGTAGGCGTGGATGCTCTCTCCGTTCATCGCCCGCAGGGCGCGCTCGACCCCCTCGCGCTGTCCGGGGAACTGCAAGCGCGCGTTCTCGACGATCAGCTCCGCCGCGTCGACGGTGTTCTCCTTGGCCAACACGTCCAGCAGGGCCTGCACGGCGATGCCCCGCACGGTGTCCTCACGGTGCTCCTCGGCGATCCGCCGCAGGATCGGCCGGGCCGGCACACCGAAGGAGGTCAGGGCCCGCGTGGCCGCCCGCTGGTGCTCCTCCCGCTTGTGCTTGCGGGCCGCCAGCCCCAGGCGCTCGAGGGCGTCCTCCTCGAGCTCGGCCTTGCCTTTGAACTGCGTGAAGGCCCGGTAGGCGTTGTTCAGGCTGCCCTCTTGGCGCAGGTAGCCGACGGCCTTCTCGAGGGCCTTCAGGGCCTCGGGGGTCTTGTGCCGGGCGATCCGCTCGAACAGGCGCGGATCGGCGCGGTCCTTGGACTTCTTGATCTCCTTGACCAGCGGCTCGAGGTCTTCGACCACCGACGCCGGCGCCGCGCCGAGCTCGGCCGACGCGGAGGGGAGCCCGACCGGGCTCCACAGGAACAGCAGGGCGACCAGAGCGAGGCGCAGCCCACGCTCGGGTCGAAGGGGGATCGTCGCGGTCATCGGTGGTCCTCGTCAGGGCCGTTCAGGGGGGGCCTTGCCGCAAGGCCATACCAGGGGGGGGTCCCCGAGGATACGAGTGAATCCGACAGGTTGCGCCCCCCTTCCGCGCTCAGGACGTGCCGACGCACATCCGGGTTCCGGGGATCCCCTCCGCCCGGAGCGTCCGTTCCTCGAGAAGGGGCGCCGGAAACAGGCGCGGGGAACGAGCGGGGCCCACCCGTGCCGTCTCGAAAGCGGCACGGATGGGCCCCGTGCGACCCGCGGTGCGGGCCAGGCCCCGACGATCCAGGTGGGTCCGGACCTCGGGAAGCCCCGGGGAGCTACAGCTCGCCGTAGGGCAGGACCAGGGTGGAGATCTCCGCCACCTGGCCGCTGGTCACGTTGTTGACGAAGGTGACCTGCATCTGGAGGAAGGGCGCCCCGTCGAAGTCGTTGACGTCCTCCGACCAGGCCGGAGTCCCGAGGAAGTACAGCACGGTGCCGCCCACGGCCGGATCCGCCGTCGGGTCCCCGTAGGGATCGAACACGCCCGCATCGAACTCGCGACCGGCGGTCATCGTGAAGCTGGAGGCGCCGCGGTACTCGATGATCAGGCCGGTGCCCGCCGGCTGCTCGTCCGGCTGGGGCTCGACCAGGGCCGCCTGGTAGTCCGGGGAGGAGAACTCGGCGTCCAGGTACATCGTCTGCATGCGACTGCAGGTGATGATCGTGTCGAGCTGACCGGGGTAGAAGACGTTGTCCGCCGAAGGGGTCGTCTGGCCCGGGGGCACCGACAGGGGGTTGAAGCCACCCTGGGGGATCGTGGACAGGTCCGGGTCCCGCGTGATCTGGTTCCCGAGTTGGTCGATGCCACCGTCCGCGTAGGCCCGGAAGTAGGGCCGAATCTCACCCGCGGGCAGGTTCGTCGACGTGGCGGGGATCGCCTGGGCGGCCAGGAGCTGGTTGAGCCCCAGGCCGTCGTTGGACGGGAAGCAGCGGAACTCCATCAGGAGCGGCAGGCCGATCGTCGGGACCGCGCCACCGCCATAGGAGTACGGCAGGGGACCGTTGTACCCGTTGGGCGCCATGTAGAAGCCCTGCTCGAACGTGGTCGGGGCGCCACCGGAGGAGGCCCCCCCCACCAGGATGTTCGCGGTGTCCCGCCAGTTGAAGGTCGTCAGCGCGCCGGCGACCCGGTTCAACGGGTAGGGCACCATCGTGGTGCCGTTGTCCGCCTGGAAGCTGCTGGTCGGATCGACCACGTAGCCCAGGCCGCGGTTGTGCACGACGACCTGCTCGCTCTCGCCCCCGAGGATGTTCTGGATGAACTCGTTCGGCGCGTCCAGGAGCCCGGAGTTGGGGAAGGACAGCATGTCGGGCGAACCCATCATCCCCGGCAGGAAAGTGAGATCCGGCAGGCGGGACGAGTGGGACAGGGCGATCTCGAAGCGCTCGAAGACGTCGGCCTGGATCTGGCCGATCGACGGGACCCAGTTCAGCCCTTCGACGCTGATGTCGATCTTGGTCTCGTCGGTCAGCAGGAACCCGAAGTCCATGTAGCGCCAGACCGCCTGCAGCTTGCTGCCGAGGGGGTTGAGCGGCGTGTTGACGCCCCCGGGCAGGGTGATGAAGCCCGAGGGGATCGTGTTCAGGTTCACCACGTCGGCGGTGTAGCTGGCCCGGCTGACGTTCCGGGGCCGCACGACCCCGCGGTCCAGGTCCGGGAACACCGTTCCGCGGAAGTCGTTCGCGCCGGCACCGGCCCCTTCGACGTACTCGTCCAGGGCGTTGAAGCGCAGGGACAGGGCGGCCGACTCGGACTGGTCCGCCAGGGGATCGATCGAGAAGGAGACCGGGTCGATGCTCACGACCAGGGAGTTCCCCGCGAGGTCCTGGACCCCGCCGGTGCCTCCGGTCATCTCCACGTCGTAGGTGCGGCTGTCACCGCTGTGCCCGTAGGGCAGGGACGGGATGAAGCTGAAGGTCCGCAGGTCGGCCGCCGGGGCGAAACGACCGGCGACGGTGTCCACGGCCGGGTTGGCCGAGCCCCCGGCCCGGTAGACCTGCAAGGTCTCGAAGGCCGAGACCGTGGCCGGATCCATCGGCTCGGAGAAGCGCACCAGGACCTGGGATCCGGGCTGGATGTCGACCGGCGGGTAGGCGCTGGGGGCCGGCAGGAAGGACAGCCAGCAGCTCGGGTCGATGGACATGTCCAGGGGGTCGTAGAGGGTGCGGCGCACGCCTCCCCCGAGGAACAGGGTCGTGTTCGTGACCGGCGTCAAGGTCAGCAGACGGGCACGCACCCCGGTCGCGACACCCCCCGCGGGCGCGATGCCGTCCTCGGTCACCTCGAGGAACTGGCCGTTGCCCACTTCGAGGACGTCCCCGGTCTTCACGGCCGACTCGCAGATCGTCTGGTAGGTGATGTCCAACAGGAAGTCGAAGCCCTCGACCCCGGAGGTGTCCGGCACGGCGCTGTCCACCGCGACCGAGAAGCCCCCGACCACCTGGGGCCGCACCGTGTCGAACAGGAACCCGTTCTGGCTGTCGAGGGCGTTGCCGGAGCGGAACGCGCGCACGACGTCCGCGGTGGAGTTGTTCGCGTTGGGACCGTTGCCCCCGAAGTCCATCTCCTTGCCGCGCAGGTTGGTCAGGGTGGAGAACTGGCCGATCGCGAAGTCCGTCTCGGTCGGAATGCGGATCGACACGTTGGGGTCCCCGGAGACCTCCAGGGAGGCCGGCAGCCCGAGCAGGTTCGGCGAGACGAGGGAGCCCAGGTCCTCGGCCTCGAACTCGGAGATCGTCAGGTCCACCAGCACGCGGGTGGAGTGGAAGCTGCCCTTGGCGACGTCCCCGTGGTTCGGGTCGAACAGGACCCGCGCCTCGTAGGGGAACTGGGGCGGGTAGCTGGTCAGGACCCGGACGTTGTTCATCAGGTCATCGACCGCTTCCTGGCTGTCGTCCAGGAGGTCGTTGGTCTGGACCACCAGGCACGCGTTGCGCGGCACCACGCTGAAGGGCCCGACCGAGCTGCCGTCGTCGTTCTTGGGCTCGAGGGTCGGCAGGTTCTGGGACGCGTTGCGGACCAGGTCGGCGAAGGTCAGGGCCGAGGTCACGTCGTCCCGGGTGCGTTGGACGATCAGCCGCGTGTTCTGGGTCGCGGGGTTGGTCTCCAGCACGTAGTCGACCGTGTTGGTGACGACGGTCTCGTCGATCACCAGGTCCCGGAAGCGCGGCGTGGCCTCGGCCTCGCCGGTGGCCCCGTCGATCGCGAACACATCGACCAGGCGGCCCCAGGCCACGTCGACGATCTGCAGGCGCGACGCGCCGCCGCCGGCGTTCCGGTCGACGAAGAAGGTGCCGGAGCCGTCCGGTTTGTCCTGTTCCGAGCCGGCTTCGCCGGTGGAGACGGAATCCCCGTCACCCAGGTTGCAACCTCCTATAAAGAGGAAGCTGGTGGCGGCCCCGAGCAGGACCCACCCCCGCGCGCGGCGGGGGATCGACTCGGAGGGCGTGGACGAAGAGACAAGGGGGGCGAGAGCACCCTTGGCGGCGCGGGCCGAGGCGAGGGGAGATTTCATGGCAGGGTCCTAGGCACTAGACCCGAGGGCGGTCACGGACGGGCAAAAGATTCTAGGGAGCCCGGCGGCCCGGAAAAAGGCCCGACGGCCCCCTAGGGCCGGGGAGTCCGGGGTCCGGGGGGCCCCACGGCCGAAAAACCCGGGGGCCGGTGGGGAAAAATCGGCCGGCCGAAAAACCCCGCTTCCCTGCGACCCTACACCAGCGCCGAGGACTTCCCCCGGTACCCACGATGTCCCTCTCCTCCACGCGAGGACCGCTCCTCGAAGAGCTGGTCGGTACGCACCAGACCATGGTGCGGGGGTTCCTGCGTTTCCTCGGCTGCCCCCCCCACCTCGTGGACGACGTCTGCCAGGACGTTTTCCTCACGGTCCTCGCCTCCCCCTTCGAGCACCGCTCGGTCGAGCAGACCGCCGCCTACCTGCGCAAGGTGGCGCGGCATCTCTTCCTGAAGACCATGCAGCGCGAACGACGTCGTCCCCTGCCCCTCGATCCCGAGGCGGCCGAGAGCGCCTGGCTGACGTTCTCCGGCGAGGACGGCGGCGAGCGCTACCTCGGCGCCCTCCGGGATTGCCTGCGGCTCCTGACCGGCCGCCCGGCGGAGGTGATCCGGCTCCGGTACCAGGAGGGCCTGCGCCGCGACGCGATCCGCAGCCGCCTGGGCCTGTCCGAGGGGGGCGTCAAGTCGATCCTGATCCGCACCCGCGCCAAGCTGCGCGAATGCGTGGAGCGGAGGTCCCCCCGATGAGCGCCGGACCCGACAGCAACGGCACCCACGGCGGCTTCCCCGGCGAAGAGCCCCTGGATCTGGCCTCCGATCCCCGCTCCCCGGAGCAGCTCGACGCCGAGGACCGCCTGGTGGACTTCGCCCTCGAGGAGCTCCAGCGCGGCCAGGGCGCCGGCTCGGACCTGGTGGCCCCGGTCCGGGCGGCCTGGGAGGCCGGCCGGCGGGGCCAGGACCTCGCCGCCCAAGGGGCCCCCGACACGACCCGGCCCGGCCTCGCCGGCCCGCGGCCCGCGCCGGCTCCGACGCCCAGCCCGACCCCCCGGCCCGTGGCCGGTGCCTTCGGCCGCCGCCGGGCCGCCGCCCTGGTGGCCGCCCTCCTGGTCCTGGCCCTGGGCCTGTGGTGGGTGCGCCCGGGGGACGGCCCGGGCCCGAATGGCAACGGCTCCGGCAACCCCGGACCGATCGGCTCCCACGGCCCCCCCTTCGGCGGCCCGGACCTCCCGGATCCCGACCCGCGGGTGGCCCTGGCCGCGCTGTTCCCGGCCGAGGAGCACGGGGAGGTGATCGACCGGACGGACCGCCTGCTGTGGCCCCCGGCCTACGGCATCAGCGCGGCCCTCGAGGAGGAGATGTCCCGCGAGGTCCAGAAGGAGCTGCTGAACCTCCTCGGGACCGACGCGGCCGCCTGGGCCTTCTTCGAGCTGGAGGTGGAGCGGGAACGGCCCGGTTGGGCACCGCTCCCGTTGGGGCTGCCGCGGCTCGTGGACCTCGCCCGCCAGGCCCCCTCGGCCTTCGGAACCCCCTTCGCCCGCGCGCTGTGGCTGCGCCACCCGGAGGCCTTCGACGCCTTCGACCTGGTGGCCTTCGCCGAGCGGGACCTGTTCGAGTTCCAGCGGGAGCTGGTCGCACGGGCCGAGGAACGGGATCCGGGCTTCCTGGAGCTCAACGACGGGCCCGACGTGATCGCGGCCGCCTGGCTGCTGAACAGCGGCGACCTGCGGGGCCTCGACACCCTGAAGGAAGCCCTCGACTCGATTCCCCTGGACGTCGACGCACCCGCCCCCGTGCGCCTGGACCGGGTCGACCGCGTCGCCCTGGCGGGCACCCTGGTCCAGTCCTTCGACCGGGACGACGCCTGGTCCCGGGCCCATTCCCGGTGCGCGGCCTACGTCGAGGAGCTGCTGTCCCGCGGGGACTACGACAGCGCCAGCGCCAGCGTCCTGGTCCTGGAATATTTTCACGGGGTCACCCCCCCGCCGCGCTTCCCCGCGGCCACCTTCGTCGAGGAGCTGGAGGCGCGCATGACGAAGGGAACCGACTGGCTGTCGGAGGATGCGGAGGAGCTGCGGGCGCGGCTCGACGAGCTGTCGGTCTGGGGCCGCTAGCCGCGGGCCCGGTCTCCCCGGAGCACCGGAGCGGCGGCGCCTTTACGCAGGGCGCACGGAAAAGTCGGCGGAGCGCTGCGACCGTCTCGGGGCGGCGGGGACTAGGTCGGGCGTGGCGCGCAGATCGCGCCCTGGGCCGCCGCGCTCCCACGACACGAACCGACGGCCCGACCCCCAAGGAAACCCCCGATGGAACTCCGCCTCCTCCGGACCGGCCTCGCCGGATTCGCCTCCAGCCTGCTGCTGTTCTCCGCCCCCCTGACCGCCGCTCCGTCCTTCGGGGACGAAGGGGAATGCTGCGCGACCTGCGACATGGCCGCCGGCAGCGCGGCCGATCTGCTCGCGAGCTACATGGAGGGCGCCCTCCCCGAGACCTCCTGCAAACTCGAAGCGAAGAAGAAGAAATCCAAGGGCAAGGCCCCCAAGGCGATGAAGGCGTATGACGTCGCCGAAGCGCCCGCCGCCTTCTACGCCGAGCTGGTCAGCTACCGCAAGGACCGCAAGGAGTTCCTCGGGCTGCTGCTGAAGCGCTACGTCGACGAGACCTCGCCGACCACCGATCGCGCCCGCCTCCTGGACCTGGCCGCGTTCTTCCCGGGACAGCTCGACTCCAAGGCGGTCGGGAAGCTCTGGAGCGCGGACGCCGAGGCCTTCTCGAGCGAGCACATGGTGACCTTCGGGAACACCGCTCCCAAGGCGCTCCACGCCGCGCTCAAGGAGCGGGCCAAGACCGAGGTGCTGCCGGCCGTCTACCTGGCCGTGCGCGGGGACGACCGCGGGGCCGCGGTCCTGAAGAAGGCCTTCGCCGACCTGGATCCCGCCGCGGACAACCGCGGTGACGCGGTGCTGGCCGCCTTCGGCCTCGCCCACCTGGGGCAGAAGGACGCGCTCCACACGGTCCGCGACCGCTTCGAAGCCGCCGCCTTGCAGGCCCTGGATCAGGACGACCTGGAGGGCGCACGCCGGTTGGCCCTCGAGGCGGAGTTCTACTGCAAGGAGCTCGCGCGGGCCGGCAAGGAGGCCCACCTGCCCTGGCTCGCGAGCCGTGCTAGCTGGCACGTGAGCGAGCGCAGCTACGAAGTGGCCAGCGCCGACGCCGTGTTCGAGGTCATCGAGGGCCTCCGCGGCTAGGGACCCGAACCGAGGAAGGACCACACAGGAACAGGGGAAAAGGCAAGGTGCGGCTCCGTCATCGTCTGTCGTGGGGGCGGGGCCGCGTGTTCCCCTGCGGAAGACCTGGGCACCGGGGCCTCGGCCCCGGTTGCCCGGGCCATCCGCGAATCGCACTTCGAACCGAAATCCCCAGCCGGCTTTTCCGTACTCGAACGCATCCCGGGACCCGTGTCCCGTAGAGCGACCCGCCCCAGCCTCCCCGCCTTCCGCCCGTCCGACCCCACGCCTCGACGACCCTCGCCCCCGACCCCCGCGGGTTGCGCCGGACGAATTGCGCAACCCAGGGATCCACGGGCTACCCTGGTGGCCCGGCCACGCCCGAGAGCGGCGGCCGGGCCGGCATCGACCGGAGGCGGCACCGCCCCTCCCTCCAACCCCATCGAACAGTGATGATCGCCTCTCTGACCCTCGCGCTCGTTCCGCTACCCGCCCTTCCCGCACCCTCGCTCGTCGAGATCGATCCCCTGAGCTCTGGCGGGCCCGTGGCCCGTGGCATCGCCGAGGGTCCCCAGGAGGACCAAGCGGCCCACGAGCAGGAGATCGCTGCCGCCGGTGAGGACGTCGAGAAACTGCTCGGACTCGCCACGGCCTGGAAGGAAGCCGGCGAGGACGACGCCGCCCGCGCCGCCTGGCGCCGCGTGCTCGAGATCGACGACACCAACGAGCCGGCCCACAAGGGCCTGCGCCACCACTTCTACGACAACCAGTGGTTCGAGACCTACACGGCCCTCTCGAAGTACCGCCGCGAGGAAGAGAAGCGCATGGCGGAGAAGGGGCTCGTGCGCTTCCGGGACGAGTGGGTGAAGAAGGACGAGGTCCGCTTCATGAAGCTCGGCTGGGAGCGGGGCGCCAACGGCGAGTGGGTGTCGCCGGCGGTGATGGCCTCGATGGCCGAAGAGAAGCTGATGCGGGAAGCGGGCTGGAAGCTCCAGGACATGACCTGGATCGAGCCCTCCGAAGAGGAGCGCATGCTCGCCGGCCAGTTCAAGTGCGGCACCGAGTGGCTCGAAGGCGAGGCCGCGGACACCTACCACTCCGACCTCAACACCTGGTGGGAGATCCCCGGTCAGTACTTCGTCGCGTACACGACCCTGCCGCGCAAGAACCAGGAAGCCACCGCGGAATGGGTCTGGTGGCACGCGGACTCGACCTACCCGGCCCTGGTCAACATCTTCGGCATCAAGCCCGGCGACGTTCCGACCGTGACCCAGCTGCGCGGTGAAGCCCGCAACAAGCCGGCCGTGATCGCCCTGCGCAGCGTCGAGCAGTACAACAACTTCGCCGCCGGTAGCCAGGACCCGCCGCGCGCACCCGCCGAGCAGGAGGGCTTCAGCTCCCTGCACTACTCGTTCTTCGCGGACTCCTACGTCATCCAGACCGATCCGGAGTTGCCCCCCACCTACCGCGGCGCCGGCGTGGGCTTCTGGGCCCTCGACGATCCGAACACGGCTCCCTACGGCCCCTTCGCCATCCGGCACGCGGCCGCGCACTCCTACGCCGAGGCGATCGATCCCTCCTGGGAGACGATCGGTGACGCCCTCTCCGGCCAGGGCCAACTGTCGACCGACAGCTTCTGGCGCGAGAAGCGCATCCCGCGCTGGCTGCGCTACGGCGCCGCCTCCTACGTCGAGCGCTACATGGTCGACCCGAACGCGGGCGACGAAGGCGATCCCCTGTGGATCCGCAAGTGGGGCATGAGCAACCTCAAGGACAAGGGCGGGATCGGCGACGTGGAAGAGCTGCTGGCCTTCGCCCTGTCCCTCGAGGACATCGAAGGCTCCACCCACCGCATCAACCGCGCCGGGGCCCTGGTCGCCTACATGCTGGACGGGGAAGACAAGGAGGTCCGCACCGCCCACGAGGCCTTCAAGGCCGCCCTGCGCAAGGACGAGGACACCACCGAGGCGGTCGCCGCGCTCGAGGCGGCCCTGCTCGCGAAGGCGGCCGAGATCGAGGCCTTCTGCCAGCAGTAAGGCTCCCGGAAAAAAGGCTCCCGGAAAAGGTTCCCGGGCCGGGACGCTTCCCGCTCACCGGCCCTGCATCGACAGGCGCGCGGGCCCGCCTCCTCCGGGAGGCGGGCCCGCGCTCTTGTGTGTTCAGGGGCAGCTGTGTTCGGGGGCAGCCGGGATCCGGCGCGCTCAGGCGCCGTAGGCCAGTCGCGCGATCGGGCGCTTCCACTCGGGCCGTTGCTCCCGGGCCCGCTCGAGCTCGTGGCTCCAGGCCGTCTTTGCGGCCTTCCACAGGCGCTCCTCCGCGGAGTGCGTGCGGAGCAGGCCCAGGCGGTGCTGGGTGCGGGCCTGGGCGCGGCGCAGGGCACCGGTCAGCAGCACCGAGCTCGTGCGGTGTCCGAGCTCCTCGGTGAACAGCACCTCCGAGGCGCCGAGCTCGAGCAGCTCGACCTCCGACACCGAGGCCGACTGGGAGACCACGGCGATCAGCGAGGACTCCGGATACAGGCAGGCGAGCAGGGGCAGGAGCATCTCGTCTCCGGCCTCCTCGGCGTGGACCAGGAAGGTCTGGGCCACCTGCGGGCCGTCGGCGACGGTGCGCAGGAAGTCGTCCACCGTGGACTCGAAGCGCGCGACGTTCCCCGGCCCCGAGGGCAGGGAATCGAACAACGCGGTCAGCAGGCGGGGCCTGCGCGCAAAGATGGAGACGATCCCGAAGGAGTGCCTAAGGGTGGGGTCGATCGTTTTCATGGGAGAGTACCAGCGCCTGAACCGTTCGGCGCAGGACGGTACGCGCCGTGGGAGAGGTTCGTGCATGACGCATCGGTCACGGAACTGAATCCGCCGAGAGCGGCGAATGCAAAGGACTTCCCCTTCCTCCATCGGATCGCTGGCACCGGAATCCGCGTGAACGCTCCGTCAGCGGGAACGGATTCCCATCCTTGCTCCTGCGGAGCGCAACGATTTCCCCGGAGATCCGGCCCGGCGGTGCCCGCCCCTTCCGAGCCGCCCGTCACTAAACGGCCCGGTCCAGGCGCTCCGCACCGAACGCGGTGCGCAGGCCGTTCTCGTCGAGGGACTCGAGGACCGTCGCGTGGGATCCGACCAGGCCCGCGAAACGGGACGCCTCGCCACCCAAGGGCGTCAACAACAGCGACGACGGCACGGCGATCACCTGGGCCCCCGGGGCCGCTTCCCGAGCTCCGGCCAGGCGCAACACGTCGTTCGCATCGCGCACCTCGACCAGGACCGTCTCCACCTCGTCCCCCCGCTCGTGATCGAACAGCTCCTCGTGGCAGGCCGCGATCACGAGGCGCCTGCGCGCCAGCGGCAGCTGCGACCAGAGATCCCCCAGCAGGCTGCGCAGGAGGTGCGGTAGGCGCGGGTCGCGTACGAGGGCGTAGGTCAAGAGGCGGGGACTGCGCATGATTCGCCCGGAGTTGGCGGCCAGCGAGGGAAGGCGGACCCGACAAAGAGGTCCGCAGCAGGCTGTCGATCGGTCGCGACCCCCCGGGGACTTGGACCCTCTCGGCGAAACGTGCGCCGGTCCCAGGGACGGGAAACAAATGCCCTGCGCGCCCCGCGCCGGGAGCGGCTCAGTCGACCTGTAGCGCGCCCCGCCCGTCCGAGGCGAACAGGGCCTCGAGCCCGGCCGCCTGGTCGACTCCGACCCCCAGGGTCGCCGCGAGGCGCTGGGGCCGGCGGTCCGCCATCCGGCCGAGGGCCGTCACCGCGGTGATGCGACTGGCCTCGTCGGCCTCCTCGTCCCCCAGGACGTCCAGCAGCACCTGGAGTCCACGGACGTCGCCACCCTGTCCCAGGGCCGCCAGGGCCGCCATCCGCGTCCCCTGGCAGCAGGGGTTCTTCAGGAGCTCGACCAGGGCGGGGACGTCCTCCCGTTGCAGGGCCAGGGCACCCGCCAACACCGGGAAGGCCAGGGGCGCGTGCCGCGCGGCCGTGAGGCGCTCGCGCAGGAACTCCAGCACGCCGGGTCCGCGGGAGGCCCCCAGGGCGAAGGTCGCCCAGGCCCGCACGCGCTCCTCTCCGGATCGGCCCCAGTCCTCCAGGGCCGCCGCCGGCGGCGCCGCACCGCTGAGGGCGCTGGCCAGGGACAGGGCCCCGCGCACCTCGCTGGAGCGCTCCTCCCCGAGGGCTTCCAACAGGGCCGCCCGCACGTCGGGGGTCTCCGGTCCCCCGCGGGCGACGAGCTCGGAGGAGTGGATCCCCAGGGCCAGGGCGCACCAGCCGCGCTCCGGAGCGCTGGCCTTGCCGAGCCGGGCGCGGAGCCGCTCGCTGATCGCGCGCTGGACGTCCGGGTCGTCGCTGGCAGCGCCCACGCGGGCGAGGCCGATCCAAGCCGGTCCCCGGGTCTCGAGGGGCCCTTGGTCGGTCGCCCGCAGCAGCGCCTTCAGGGGAGCGCCGCCGATCAGGGCCGGATCCGCACGCAACAGGAGCACGAGGCCGGACAGGGCGCCGCGGCGGACCCGCTCGGGCTGGCGCTCGTCGAGGTGCGCGACCAGGCTGTCGAGGATGCCCTGACGGGCCCCTCGGTCGGCGGCCCGGGCGATGCGCGCCAGGCACACGGCCGCGCGCCCGCGCAGGATGTCCGTCTCCTGGCGCGATTCGAGCACGCGCCGAACTTGCAGGCTCCACTCCCCGCGGGCGAGGTCGGCGTGCAATCCCCCCGCGGTGCGCTCGGCGGCGGCCCCGGCCCCCACCAGGGCGGCCAAGCGGACCTCCCCGGCGACGCGCGAGTCCATCGCCAGGGCCAGGAGGCGCTTCACGACCCAGGCCGAGAGGTCCCCGTTGCGGGCGTTCTCGGCCAACAGCCCGGCCCCCAGGGCCGCGGCCGCGCGCAGCCCGTCGGGGACGTTGCCCCCCCGGGCCCGTCGCCCCAGGGGTCCGTCGCCGGCGAGGTCCAACAGCAGCGGAGCGCTGTCCTGGGAGCCCTGGGCGCCGAGGGCCAAGGCCGCGCTGCGCGCGAGCTCGGACGTGCCCGTCGCCAGGGCCGCCTCGAGCACCGCGCGGACGCGACGCCCCTGGGCCTCGTCGGTCGGGATCCGGGCCAAGGCGACCAACGCCGCCTCGCGCCCGTCCTGGGCGGGGTCTTGGTCGAGGTAGGTGAACAGGGCCGGGACGATCGCGCGCTGGACCGAGACCGCGGGGACGAGCTCTTCGGCCGGCACGCGGGTCCCCCGACCCCAGGTCCCCAACTGGTCCCCGTCGCGGGAGTGCCAGCCGGGACGCAGGCCGGTCAAGTACGTGTCATGCCGGCGCTCCCACCACCCGAACCAGGCGCCGTCGTCCAGCTCCGCCTGGAGGCGCGGCCCGGAGGAGCCCAGGGAGGGCTCGGGGCTGCTGTCGGGCTCGGCACCGGGCGGCGCCGGCGGCCGGCCTCCGGCGGGTCCCCCGGCACCCGCGGTCTCCCCGCCGGCGCCGGGGGGCACCGGATCCCCCGGCAGCCCGGTCCCGCCGGCCGGGTCGCCGCCGGCCCCCTGGCCCTGGCCCTGGGACGGCCCCGCGAGGAGCGCCAGGGCCAGCAGGACGGGAAGGTGCGGGATGGAGTGCTGCAAGGGAGAGGAGCCGGCCGCGAGGGAAACGACGGTCCGGCGAGCCTAGCAGGCCCCCGGGCCCCCGGTCACAGCCGGGTTCCCAGACCCCCGCGGGTTCCGGGGGCCGCCAGGGCCGGCGCCGGTCGACTCCACTCCTCAAAGAGCAGGATCCGCTGGCGCTGGCTGGCGGACAGCTCGTCCCGCAGGGCGGCGGCGCTGCGACCCAACAGGATCAACGTGGCCCGCGGGGCGTGGGTCAGGGTCGCCAGGATGCTCTCCCGGTCCAGCTCGCCGGACTCCGCCTCGAGGAGGGCCAGGTGCGGCCGCTCCTCCTTCAGCTTGCAGCGCAGGTCGTCGAGGCCGTGGGCGAAACTCAACAACAGTTCCGCTTGGACCGAGGCCCGCAGACCCTTCCAGAGCTGCACGGCCAGCCCGGGCTTGCGCACGCAGGCGATCAGACGCAACGGAGTACGGGCCATGGGGGAGCACCAAGCACGGAGACGGGAACAGCGGACACGGCATCGCGAGGAAAGGCGATGCGAGGAAAGGCGATGCGAGGGTCCCGCCACTGTAACCCGCCGGCGCGCGGAAGCGAGGGACAAGCCGCCGCCACGCCCTTCCGGGCTCCTCAACGCGCGCGGCGGATCCAAGCCCGCGCGAGCAGCGAGCTGAGGTCCCCCATCAACACGAGCAGCGCCCCGAGCAGCACCAGGAAGAACATGTCGTCGTAGTGCAGGCGTGCGCGCGCATCCTGGATCCAATACCCCAGGGACACGACGCCGATCATGCCCAGCACCGTGGCTTCGCGCACGCAGGTCTCGTAGCGATAGAAGAAGTAGAGCAGGTACCGGGGTAGCGCTGCCGGGAACGCCGCCTGGGCCAACACCTGGCGGCGGGTGGCCCCCAGGGAATACACCGAGCGCAGCGGAGCGACGTCGAGGTTCTCGATCGTGTCGGCCCCGAGGCGGGCCAGGATCCCCGCGTTGTGGATGGCGAGGGCCAACACGACCGGCCAGGCGCTCGAACCGAGGACCGCGAGCAACAGGAACGCCCACACGTATTCGGGAATCGCGCGCAGCACGACGGCGAAGATACGCGCCAGGGTCGCGGCGCAGCGCCAGGGCAACGTCCGTGGCCCGGATTCGTGGGTCGTGCGCAACGCGAAGGGGTCCGCGGCCATCAGATTCCGGGCCCCGAACGGAGCCAGGCAGGCCCCCAAGAGGCCGGCCAGAACGATCGCGAGGATCGCGATGAAGAGCGTCGCCGTGAGCGCCTCCAGCCCGTGCTCCCACCACAGGTCGGCCGCCCAACGGCCGAGGCCGCTCCACGAGAAGCCCTCCTGCTGCAGCGGATAGGGCATCAGGTCCTCCCGCAGGAAGCGCGCCAGGTTCTCCCGGCGCCGTTCGTCGAACACACCCCGGAAGGACACCTCTCCGGTGGCGAAACCGAGGACGAACAGGGCGAGGAACCCGAACAGCGTCGTGCGCACGACGCGGCTACGCGGCCGCTCGCGCCACAGGCGCCGGATCTCGTCTTGACGGGCGGTCACGCGACGAACCTCCGCCGCAGGAGGACGCTCCAACCCTCGAACAGGAGCACCAACCCGAAGAAGACGTAGAGGTACGTCCACGTCTCGCGATAGTGCAAGTTGTTGAAGGACTGCCGCAGGTAGTACCCGAGGGTCTCGTATCCGAAGAAGCCCATCACCGCGGCGGAGCGGACGGCGCACTCGAAGCGATAGAAGGTGTACGCCAACATGTCCGGGGAGGCCCGGGGCAGGCGCCCGAACAGGAACACCGCCGCCGGTCCGGCCCCGGCGGCGGCCAGGGCCTCGGAGCTGCGGGGCGAGACCTCGTCGAGCATCTCGGAGAACACCTTGGCCAAGGTCCCCGCGTAGGGGATCGCGATCGCGACCACCGCCGGACCGCTGGTCACCCCCATCGCGGTCAGGAACAAGACGGCCCACAGCAGCTCGTGCACCGAGCGCATCCCGGCGATGAACAGGCGCGTGCCGCCCTGGATCAGGGGCCCCAGGTAGCGCCGCAGCCCCCCGGCCGGAACGCCGCCGGCGTCCGCGGCCCACCAGGAGCTGGAGGCGAAGAACCCGAGCACGAGGCCCCCCAGGAGGGCCAGGCCGATCCCGACGCCGGCGAACAGCAGCGTCTTCCACGTGGCCACCAAGAGCCGGGTCAGGAACGGAGTCGCCCCCGGGACCGGGGACTCGTAGGTGAGGGCCGGGCGCAGGGCGGCCGCGAAGAAGTCCCCCGCCACGGCCCGCCCCCCGGGGCCCGGCACCAGGTCCCCCAGGGACAGGCCCAGGCGCTGGAAGGCCAACAGACCCAGGGCCAGCAAGGAGAGGACGACCACACCCCGCCGCCCCAGGGGCAGGGGCCGGCGCTGGGCGCCCAGGAACTCCCGCGGCGCGACGAGGCTCACGGGCGTCCCGCCGGCTGACCCGTCCCCGGCGAGGCGGATTGCTCCGGTTGCTCCGCCCCTTGCTCGGCGCCGCTGGCCTGCTCCAGGGCGTACAGCGCCGCGAATTCCTGCGGCGCGACGTCCGCCGGAGCCGCATCCAACGCGATGGAGCCCCCGCGCACGCCGATCAGGCGCGGGAAGAACTCCTGGGCCAGGCCGAGGTCGTGGAGGCTGACCACCAGGGTCAGGGCGCGCTCGGCGGCCACCTCGACCAGCAGCCGGATCACGTCCCGGGCCCGGGCCGGGTCCACGGAAGCGACGGGCTCGTCCGCCAACAGAAGGTCCGGCTGTTGCCAGAGGGCCCGGGCGATCGCGACGCGCTGCTGCTGCCCGCCCGACAGGCTGTCGGTGCGCTGGAAGAGCTTGTCCTGGATCCCCACGCGCTCCAGCAGGGCGTGCATCCCCTCCAACTCGCCGCGCGAGGGCCAAACCATCGTGCGCAGGCCGGCCAGCAGGCTGCGCCGGCCCAGGCGTCCGGCGGAGACGTTTTGGGCGACGCGCAGGTTGGGAACCAACGCGTGGTCCTGGTGCACGAACCCCACCGCGGACCGGACCCGGCGCAGGGCCTTGCCGTCCAGGTCCCCCAGGGAGGCCCCGGAGAAGAGCACCCGGCCGGCGGTCGGCCGAACGGTCGCGTTGCAGAGCCGCAGCAGGGTCGTCTTCCCCGCCCCGCTGGGCCCGACGATCGCGACCTGTTCTCCCGGGGCGATCCCGCAGGAGATCCCGCGGAGGACCTCCTGCTCGCCGAACCGGACGGAGACCCCGTCGAGCTCGAGACGCGCCCCTCCGACCCCCTGGGCCTCGGTCAACGCAAGAGATCGAGTTCGGCGGCGAGGTCGTGGATCGCCTGGAAGTCCTCGTTCGAGGCGGGGATCAACCCCTCGGGACGCATCATGGGGACGAGGATCTCTTCGTCCTGCATCCCCACCAAGGCGGTCTGCAAGCGGTCGATGAAGTCGGCACCGTAGCGCTCGTTCAACGCGGGGTGCGCGGTCCAGTTGTAGTCGGCGTACTCCGGGGTCGTCCAGATCTTGCGGCACACCTCGGGGTCGATCGTGCCGTCGGCCACCATCCGGTCGTAGACCTTGAAGTTCAGCGCGCCGACGTCATAGGTCCCGGCTTGCACCAGGGTGGCGGTCGCGTCGTGGCCGCCGGAGAACTGGTCCTCCATGCCGAAGAACTCGGCCGGGCTCTTCCCCGAGGCCTCGCGGATGAAGAACTCGGGCATCAGGCGCCCCGAGGTCGAGCCGCGCTCACCGAAGGTGAAGGAGCGGCCTTCGATGGCCATCGGGAACGTCTCGCTGGGCTCGATCCCGGTCGAGGCGTTGGCGATGAAGTAGCTGACGAAGTTCGGGTCCACCTTGCCCTGGGCGATGGCGCGCGAGCCCTCGACCGCGGCCCGCGCTTGGGCTCCGGACAGGCCGCCGAACCAGGCCAGCTGCACGTCGCCGTTCTTGAACTGCGCGATGAGGCTCTCGTAGGAATCCGCCGGCACGAACTCGGCCTTGACGCCGAGCTCCGCCTCCAGATACGCGGTGACCGGCGCGAAGCGCGCGGCCAGGTCCGTGCCCTTTTCGTCGGGAATCGCGCCGAAGCGCAGGATCTCATCACCGGAGGCCTCGGCCTTGGATCCTCCGCAGGAGCAGAGGGCGACGAAGGAGAGGAGGGTGACGAGGAGGAGGCTGAACGTCGGTCTCATCGGGCGAGTCGTGCGTCCGGATTCAAGTCCGGAAGGAAAGGGCCGCCTGGGGTGGGGCCGGGAAGGGAGTGGCGGGACCGAACGGCGTCGTCCGTGGACCTGCCGCCGAGAGCGCGGGGGGACAAACGCTCCAACCCGCGGACTTCCCGTGGGGCCGGATACCCTAGGGGCTGGTGGAAGCGACCACAACGTGGACCCGCGGGACGGTCCGGACCAGGAACGGAATTCCTACCTCTCAGGAACATGCCGTCCCCCCCCGGCATCTGGGACAGGATAGAATCTCCTCGAGGAGACCCGGCAAACCAGGTGGATTCAGGGCCGGCCTCCCCCCCTCGACGCACCATGGTTCAACACTCTCGGCACCCTGCGGAGCACGGCTCCCGCCCCCGCCCTTCCGAATTCGGCTCCTGGGGGCCGCTCCGACCCTGGACAGTGGGCCTCGGAACCCTGCTGCTCTTGCTGGGGGCGCTGTCGGACGCGGCCCGCTCCGGCGAGGATCCCCGGCCCCTGGGGAATCAACCCGGATCTTCGGCCCAGGACTCCCACGGACCGCGCCACGCGTCGACCCCCGGGCGACCGGGGATCCGCTCCGCGTCCCGGCGGCCCGGCAGGGGAATCCATGCGGATCGCCCCGGCGGTGGGATCACCAGCGGCGACCTGAACGTGCAGCCCCCGCCCCTTTGGTACAGCGGGGACACCCACGAGCACATCCAGCTCTGCCCCCCCCAGCCGCCGT
>CAAKHF010000018.1:50620-66735 GCA_901007745.1 Hippocampus kuda
CCGCCGTCCCCCCCCGGCTCCGTCCCCGCCTATCCGGTCGACCGGACCCTGCTGGACATCTACCAGGAGAACGTGCGCACGAACCTGAACGTCAGCGCGATCTCCTTCTGGCGGCCGCTCCAGAACACCGAGACCCAGTTCTTCGACCTGTACGTGCCCCTCGTCACCGGTCTCGAAGATCCGACCACCCAGGGGGACGCGAACTTCGTCATCCAGTTCGGCGTCGAGACCTCCGGGTTCAACACCAGCATGCGCGGGCACGTCCTGGCCCTCGGTCTGACGGACGGGAACTTCGACCCCGAGGCGGACTACCCGGCACCGAACCTGGACTTCTTTCGCGCCCAGGGCGAGACGATCGCCGGCTACGCACACCAGGCCTGGCCGAACGGCCTGACCAACGCAGCGGGCTTCATCGGCACCGACTACCGCTGCATGGACGAGACGGGGATGGACTTCCCCAACGTCGTGGCCCTCTGGGGTGCGGCGGCCCCGGTCTACGCTCCGATGGACGCGGCCTATGGCCGCCTCGATTTCCTCGAGACCGTGGACATGGAATTGGTGATCACCGGTGACGTGACCTGGACGGGCATGTGGTATCGCCTGCTGCGGGCCGGCGTTCCGACCCAGGCGGTCGCCGGCACGGACACCAACTGCTTCGCCACCGTCAGCGGAGAGGATCCCCGGACCTGGGTGCAGATCGAGTCCGAGCCCCTGGACTACGGCAAGTGGATCGAGGGGGTGCGCAACGGCAACTACTCCATGGCCACGGGGCCCTCGGAGTTCCTCCAGCTCGAGGTCGACGGCCTGCCCAGCGGGAGCGAGCTGTACCTGGACTCCAGCCTCGGCGCCACGGTGCAAGCCGTCGCCACGTTCACCGCCGCCGCCGGGGTGACGATCGACGACACGATCGAGGTGCTGGTCGACGGTGAGGTCTTCGACAGCTTCACGTTCACCGGTCTCAGCGGCGCCTCCGAGACCTTCATCGCCGACATCCCGATCACCGAGAGCTCCTGGATCACCGCGCGCACCCAGTCGATGCGCACACACACGGGCTTCGTCAACGCCTACCTCGACAACCGGCCGATCACCGACTGCGAGAGCGCGGAGTACTTCGTGCTCTATGCCGAGTACCTCGAGTGGTTCCTGGACCTGGCCGACTCCCAGGGGATGATCACCGACTTCGTCGGCGACTCCGAGACCGAGATCCGCGCGTACATCCAGGGGGGCGCCGAGGTCTTCGACCTGCACCGCGCCTACGACCTGCCCCTCCCCACCGGGGTCAGCCTGGTCGGCCAGGGCACGCCCTCCTGCGAGGGTCCCATGGCCATCGCGACCCGCGAGGACGCGGTGGTCGCCGGCACGACGGTGCGCCTGGAGTGCTTCGACGCCCCGCGCCACGGCGTGGGCTGGCTGATGGTCAGCGCCAACGGCGTCCCCGGGGGCTATGACCAGAACGGGGCCACGGTGTACGTCGCCAACGACGTCACGACCGTGCTGTACGACGTCGTCGTGGACGACCGCGGCGTGGCGTCGGTCGACGTGCCCCTGCCCGCGTCCCGGGGCCAGTTCCTGTACACGCAGTTCGTGTTCAACGACGCCCCGAACTGCACCACGGGAACCTGGACGGCGACGGAAGCCATGCGCATCTTCACGCAGTAAGCTGGGCGGCGACTCCCGACGGGGCGCCCCTCCGGCGGAGTCGGTACCCCCCCGGAGCCCACCCTGTCCTCGAACCCGCCCGCGCTTCGCCCGCCGCCCCGGTCCCCGCGGTCCGGTCGCTCCGCGGACTGGATCGTCGCCCTCACGCTCACGGTCCTGGCGGCCACGCTCTACGGCGTCAGCGCCCAGACCCGGCTGACCATCGACGGGGCCGGCCTCGCCGGCAACGCCCTCCTGAACGAGGGGCGCCAGTACTACAACGTGCTGTACCTGCCCCTGGTGCAGGCGGTCTGTGGGGTCCTGCCGGGCCCGACGGACCTGGCGGAGATCCGCGCGGCCAGCACGTGCTTCGGCTCCATCGCGGTCGGCGCGGCCTACCTGCTCGCGCGGCGGTTCGGCGCGACCCCGGCCCCTGCTGTGGTGGCGACGGTCCTGTGGCTCCTCTCCCCGGGCCTGTGGTTCTTCAGCACGACCGTCGAGACCCACGCGATCCACGCGGGCGTCGCGGGCCTGACCACCCTGGCCTTCCTGGCCCTGCCGTGGACGCACTGGAAGCCGGCCCTGGTGGGCGCGGCGGCCCTGGTCCCCCTGTACTTCTGGACCCAGCAGGTGTCCATCCTGTTGGGACCGGGCCTGGTGCTGTTGGCGGACACCGCGCGCCGCCAGCGCGGGGAGTCGTTCGCGCCGCGGACCCTCCTGTTGGTGGTCGGCCCGGTCCTGCTGGCCGGCTTCCTCGGGGCCCTGGTGCTCGCGAACCTCTACCGTTTCGGCCAGGCGAGCCCGGAGGTCGACGGCCAGGTGGCCCAGATCCTCTTCGACCACAAGCTCGCGCCCACCTGGTGGACCGAGTGGTTGGCGCCCCTGGGGGTCCTCGGAGCGCTGGCCTTCCTCGGGCTCCTCCTCGCACCCCGGGAGGGGCGACCTCCGCGACAGACCAAGCTCGCCCTGGTCGGTCTGATCCTCCCCGCGGCGCTGTTCTTCTCGTGGTGGGGCGTGGCCGAGCGCGGTGGCTATTTCCTGGGCAGCGCCCCCTTCCACGTGGCCCTGGCCGCCTTCGCCCTGGAGCGCGCCCGGGGATCGCGCGCCCTGCAAGGTCTGGTGGGTCTGGCCGTGGTCCTCCAGGCCGGCCTGGGGTTCCAGGCCCTGCGCGCCTACGACCACGGCTGGGACCCGGCCGAACGGGTCGTCCAGGTGCGCACCGCCCTCGCTCCCGAGGGGTTCCTGTTGGCGACCTCCAACATCGCGCCACCCCTGGCCCGGGACCTTCCCCAGGTGGAGGAGTTCCTGCTGTGGGAAGCCTGCAAGCAGGCCCTGATGCTGAGCGAGGGGGAGTTCGACCCGGCCGGCTTGTGGCCCTGGGTGCAGCGCCGCGTCGATCGGGTGCACGGCGAGGGCCGGGCGGTCGCCCTCGAGCTCGGCTATCGTGAGGCCGACGCCGTGAAGGACCGCGAGTACTTCGACGGCCTGGACGCCCTGGTCGCACTCCTGCGCGAACACTACACCCTGCGCGAGCTGCCCCACCCCCACTGGCCCCTGGCCCTGCTCTTGCCGAAGGAGACCCCACGATGAGCCCCTCTGTCCTGACGCGCCCGCTCCGGTGGCGCCTGATCGGTCTCGTGCTCGGCGCCCTGACCCAGGCAGGCTGCGCGACGCCCGGGCCGGACCGCGCGCCCGGGATCGCGGGGGTCGAGGAGCCTGCGGGCCCCTACGTGCTGGTGCTCGGCACCGCCCAGGACGGGGGCCTGCCCCAGATCGGCTGCCGACGCTCCTGCTGCGAGGCCGCGCGTTCGGACCCGTCCCGGGGCCGGGCCGTCACGTCGTTGTTGCTGGTCGATCCGCGCTCGGGTCGGCGCTGGCTGTTCGATGCGACCCCGGACCTCGCCCGGCAGGTCGAGCGCAGCCACGGCCGGCCGGCGAACCGCGCGCCCGGACCCGGTCGCGCCCCCCTGTTCGAGGGCATCTTCCTCACCCACGCCCACATGGGGCACTACACCGGCCTGTTGCAGCTCGGGCGCGAGGCCTACGGCAGCACCGAACAGGTGGTCCACGGCACCAAGCGCATGGAGCGCTTCCTGCGGACCAACGACCCCTGGGGCCTGATGCTGAAGGAGCGCCAACTGCGGTTCGAGGTCCTCAAGCCGCGGACGGCCCTGCGGTTGGCGGAGGACCTGACCGTCGAGCCCCTGCCGGTCCCCCATCGCGAGGAGTTCACCGACACCCTCGGGTTCGTGATCCGGGGGCCCGAGCGGGCCCTCCTGTACCTGCCGGACATCGACAAGTGGGAGCGCTGGGAGCGGCCCCTGGAGGAGGTCCTGGCCGGCGTGGACGTGGCGCTCCTGGACGCCAGCTTCTTCGGTCCGGGCGAGCTGCCCGGCCGCGACATGAGCGCGATCCCGCACCCCTTCGTCGTCGAGACCCTCGCACGCCTCGCGCCGCTGCCGGACACCGAGCGGGCGAAGGTGTTCTTCACGCACCTGAACCACTCGAACCCGATCGCGCACCCCGACAGCGAGGAGGCCGAACAGGTGCGCGCTGCCGGCTCCCACGTCGCTGCGGATGGCGACGTGCACGTGCTCTGAGGGACGCTCCTGGCCCGGCTCAGGGCAGCGGAGCAACCTCCATCTCGCCGCCATCAACCAGGAGCAAGCCAAGGAGCGCCCCGTCCCCCCGGGCCAGGACCGGCGCGCCGTTCCACTCCGGTCCGATGGTCAGCTGCGCGTCGATGCGCCAGCGCTCTCCGCGCCGCTCGAGGCGACTCGCGTCCAACGCGATCGGCGGCAAGGCCGGGTCCCCGACGACGAGGCAGTCCTCGACCTCCCCGGGACGACGGGTCGGGCCTTCGACCGGGTCGTCCTCCGCCCCGCCCTGGGCGGACCACTCCTCGGGCAGGGGGACCGCGACCAGCTCGCCCCGGCGCCGGGCGGGGGGTCCGAACAGGGGTCGCTCTTCCCCCTCGAAGGACCACGTCAGCGAACCCTCTCGGGCGTCCTCCGGCGGGACTAGCAGCACCTCGGGGCCGATCAAGTGCCCGCCGCGGACCAGGCCCCAGCCCTGCCGCTCCTCGGCGTCCCGCAGGATCACCCCCTCGGTCCAGCTCATCCGCAGGCCGAACACGCGCGGGCGTTCGACGCCGCGCAGGCCCTCGAGGTCGCGCCCGATGCCCAGGGCCGGGCGCCACTCGGCGGCATCCGGTTCGGGTTCCGGCAGGAGCTCGAAGCGCTGGCCGTCCTCGACCGCTTCCCCGGGATCGTCCGGAGTCGCGAAGGCCACGCCGCCGACCAGGAGGCCCCGCAGGCTGTCGATGTCGAGACGGAGCCCGCGGGTCAGACCCATGGACAGCTCGGCTCCACCGATCTCCCAGAAACGCGTGTTCGTGCGCACGAGCCCGGCGTACTCGGGCCGGACATAGGCCCGGACCTCGACCCGCGCACCGTCGCCCGAGAGGCCCACCGCCAGCACGCTGCCGACGTCGACGCCGCGGTGTTGAAGCGGTGCGCCCGGCGCCAGGCCGAAGCGCGACGGGGCCTCCAGGACCAGCTCGAGCCCGGCCCCGGTCATACGCTCCGCCAGGGGCGGTTCGGTCAGGGCGACGAATTCGCGCCGCGGGGCCGCGCCGGTCGGTCCGGCGACAACGGCCACGTAGCGGGCCCCGAACAGGGTCTCCAGGCCGGCGACGCTCTCCAGGCGCACGTGGGGACGCGCGATCCAGAACGCGGTGCCGTCCCGGGCCAGGCCGGCGGCGAAGGGCTCCAACACGAGGTCCAGCACGACCTCGTCGAGGCCCGTCGACAGGCGCACTCCGGACACCCGGCCGACTTGGATCCCGCGGTAGCGAACCACGTCGCCGGCGCCGATGCCGTGGCCGTCCCCGGCCCGCACGGTGACCGCGAGACCGGCCCCCGCGCGGGCCTCCAGGATCAGCCACCCGGCGAGGGCCAGGGCGGCCAGGGGCAGCAGCCAAGCCCACGAACGCCGGCGGGGCAGCTCCAGGGTGGCGGTCGGCGGTTGGACGTCGGGCGAGGTCATGGCGGTCAGGAACGGGAACTGCGAAGGGAACCGGCCCGGCCGGTCGCGGGCTCCTCGTGATCCCAGATCGCGTGGGGATCGAACCAGGCGCTGGCCAGCAGGCTGAAGAGCACGCAGAGCGTGAACGCCAGGGCAGCCGGCCCGGGCGCGACGTCCACGAGATCGCCCATCTTGACCCACGCGACGACCAGGGCGATCAGCAGGACGTCGAGCATCCCCCAGCGCCCGGCGAGCTCGACCAGCCGGTAGGTCGTCGCCTTGTTGCGGCTGGAGAACGACCGGCGACCGGCGGTCAGGGCCACGATCGCCAGGAGCTTCAGGAGCGGCAGGACGATCGAGCAGACCAGGACGACCAGGCCGACGAACCACTCGCCCTTGGCGAGCAGGCCGACACTGCCCTCCCAGATGCTGGCCTCGCTGGCGAGGCCGAGCTTCTCGAGGCGCAGGATCGGCAGGCTGACCGCGAGCGGATACAGGACCAGGGCGGCGACGGCGGCAGCCAACGCGCGCTGTTCGTGGCGCGCACGGGCCCGGGGATCGAACACCACGGTCCGGCAACGGGCACAGCGCGCGCGGGCCCCCGCGGGTACGGCGGGCAAACGCTGGACGAGACCGCAGCAGTGGCAGGCCTTCAGGGGGTCGCGCGTCGGGGACATGCCAGCAACCTAACGGGCCGAGGCCGGGGAAACACCCGCTTCCCGGGCGGGCTGCCCGGCGGAGCCCGGCCCGCAGGGGTTCCTTGGGATCCGCAGCCACCCCATTCCGTCCACCCCCGGGGTCCGGCGCGCTCGGGCCCCCAAGTAAGCCCCTGCGGCACCTGTCTCCGGCGCCCCTCGGGCCCTACCCTGGCGCCCCCATGTCGACCCCCTCCGAAGGCCGCTCCCCGATCGCCTCGCCGCGCTGGATCCTGGCGGGCATCCTGTTGCTCGCCTTCGTCATCCGGCTGGTCTACGTGCTCCAGATCCGCGCGAACCCCTTCTTCGACGCGCCGGTCATGGACCCGGCCTATCACGTCGACTGGGCGCGGGCCTTCGCCGCGGGAGAACGGTTCCAGGAGGGTCCCTTCTTCCGGGCCCCCCTCTATCCCTGGTTCCTCGGGGTCCTGTTCAAGCTGTTCGGCGACGGGTTGCTAGTCCCGCGGCTCGTGCAGTGCGTCCTGGGCACGCTGAGCACCCTGCTGGTCTACCTGCTGGGGCGGGATGCCTTCGATCGTCGCACGGGCCTGCTCGCGGCCCTGGGGGCGGCGACCTACTGGGTGCTGGTGTACTTCGACGGCGAGCTCTTGATTCCGGCACTGGCCGTGCCCCTCAACCTCCTGGCCCTGTGGGCGACCCTGCGCTTGGAACGGCACACCACGGGCCGGAGCGCCTTCCTGGCCGGGTGCGCCTGGGGGCTGGCCGCGATCGCGCGCCCCAACGTGTTGCTGCTGATGCCGGTGCTGTTCTTCTGGGTCCTCTGGTTGCGCCGCGGGGAACGGCGCGCCGCCTGGGTGGCCGCCGGCGCGTTGACCCTGGGGACCTTGACCCCCATCGCTCCCCTGTCGGCCTACAACGCGAGCCAGGGGGACTTCGCGCTGATCGCGACCCAGGCCGGCGTGAACTTTTGGATCGGCAACAACCCCGACCACGCCCAGCGGGGCGACGTGTCCACGGCCATCGTGCCCGGCACGCGCCCCGGATGGTGGGAGGGGTACGAGGACGCGATCGCCCAGGCCAACCGGGACGCGGGGCGCACGTTGAAAGCCTCCGAGGTCTCGGGCTACTACTCGGCCAAGGCCTGGGATTGGGTGTTCGCGAACCCGGTGGACGCCGGGCGACATGGGCTGACCAAGCTGCGCATGTTCTGGAGCGCGGAGGAACTGGGGAACAACCAGCCGATCCGCGGCTTCGCCCACCGCTTCGGGCCGATCACGCGCTTCCTGCCCCTGGGCTTCGTGTTGCTCGCCCCCCTGGGACTCCTGGGCCTGGCGCTGGTCCTGTTGCGCGGCGACGGTTCCCGTGCGCGCCTGCTGCCCCTCTGGGCCTTCCTGATCGTCTATACGCTCAGCGTCGTGGCCTTCTTCGTGAACGGCCGCTTCCGGCTGCCGGTGATCCCGGTCCTCCTGGTCCTGGGCGCCCACGCGGGCCTCTGGCTGTGGAGCAACCTGCGGGAACGCTCCTGGCCACGGCTCGCCCCGGCCCTCGCGCTCCTGGCGGCCCTGGGCGTCCTGGCCTGGTCGACCCCCGAGAAGTACCGCCAAGACGAAGCGACGACGGCCTACCAGCTCGGCGTCGCCGCCATCGAAGAGGGTGACCACGCCGCCGCCCTCGAGCACTTCGACGCGGCCCTGGCCGTCCGCCCCACCTTCGTGCAAGCCCACACCCGCCGGGGCCTGTCCCTGCGCGCCCTGCAACGCCCCGAGGAGGCCGAGGCCGCCTTCCGGGAAGCCCTCACCCTGAACGGCAGCGACCGCGAGACCCTCGCGTTCTACACCGACCTCCTGCTGACCGCCCCCACCCGCACCGCGGACGCCCTCGCCCTCGCCGAGCGACTCACCGCCGCGCACCCCAGCTTCGCCGACGGCCACTACTACCTCGGCCGCGCCCGCGGCCAGAGCGGCGACACCCCCGGCGCCGAACGCGCCTTCCGGGCCGGCCTCGCCCAAGCCCCCGGCGAATTCAAACTCTCCCTGGGCCTCGGCAACGCCCTCGGCCTCCAATCCCGCTTCCCCGAAGCCCTCGACCACTTCCAAGCCGCCTACCGCGCCGCCGTCGAAGCCAACTGGTCCTCCTCCGACCTCCCGGAGAACCAACAAACCTACTGGCGCACCGCCCTCCAACTCTACCAAGTCCTCCACTACGCAGACCGCCCCGACGACGGCACCCGCTTCCTCCAAGAACTCGAAACCCGCCACCCCGGCGACCCCCGCGTGCAGGAGGTCCGCCGCAACCGGCCGCAGTAGGCGACGGGGGCCTTGGGCCCGATCTGCTCTATTCCATCTCGGTCGTGGCGCCGAGGTCGGAATGGTCGGGGCCGCCTACCCGTAAACACGCGCGGCGTCTTCGCCGATGCCCCCGTGGTCCGGCAGCAGACAGCGATCCCCGCCGGGAACGGAAGTTGTGACAGGACCGGAGTCGATGTTGCGCCAAGTGCGAGCGGGGTTCCTCCGGGATGCCCTGGGGAAGCGGAGGGGTGAAAGGCTTTCGTGTTGGATCGGGAATCCGGGGCGGATCGGGGGCGTTGCTCAATCCGGGGGTGGCGGTGTCCCGAAACGGGGGTTGTCACGATGCTCTCGTCTTGCCGGGCGTGCGGTTCCCTCCCGTGCGCTTCTTTGCCGGGTGACCGGTGGTGAGGTGCAGAGGCGGTGTCCATCTCCTCCAATTCGCGTCCAGGAGCGTTCGTCGCGCGGATTTCGGTCCGTGGTCGGGTGCGCTTCGATGGGATCGATGGGAGTGGACCTTCGTCCTGGTGAGGTGCGAGCTCGCGATGGCCAGGGTGCGGTTGGAGAGACCCGTGCCTCGGTCAGGCGGGGAAACCCGCCGAGTCAGGAATGGTCCGGCGCCCGTCGTCCCCGCCAGGGGCGGCGGGCGCCACTCGTGGGCAAAGAGTTTGTGGACGGCGTCCCGGTCCTGGGACATTCTCTAGACTCGTGGGTGATGGAAGCTCCCCGTTCTTGCTCGCTGTGGACCGCCGGAGCGGCGGTTCTTCTCGGTTCCGGGTGGAGTCTTTGCGGGGCCCAGGGGGGCGTGGCGCCCACCGCGGCGGTGCTGCCCCCCCAGGCGAGCACCGCCAGCTTCACCGAGGACGCCCTCGGTGTCGGCCTGGTCTACGGAGTGGTGGGCCGCGCAGGGGTCGCCGTCGGGGATGCGGACGGCGACGGGTGGCAGGACGTGGTGTTCAGCGGCAGCCCCACGGACGGGGTGAAGCTGTTCTTGAATCAGCAGGACGGGACCTTCGTCGATGCCACCCTGGCGAACCTGCCCCTCGACACGCCCCTGGCCTGGGAGGCGCAGTTCGCGGACCTGGACGGGGACGGGGACGAGGACCTGGCCCTCGCCCGTTGGTATGACGCCGGGGGCCTGGACACCGGGTTCTGGTGGCTCGAGAACACCGGGGACGGGATGTTCGACCACGGACCGGTGCCCACGGACCTCGCGCGTTCCGCGGACCTGATCGGAAACCTGGCCGCGGGGGACACGGACAACGACGGTGACCTGGACGTGATCCTGCTGCACAACAGCGGCCCGGGCTGGTTCCTGGTCAACGACGGGAACGGAGGGTTCAGCGACGGCACGGCTGCCTTCGACGGTGGCCTCGCGGACTCGAAACGGCACTGGTCCGCGCCCCTCGGGGACTACGACCGGGACGGCTGGCTGGACCTGCACGGAGCGATCGACGGAGGCCACGATTACCACGCCCGCAACCAGGGCGACGGCACCTTCCTCGACGTCAGCGTGCTCGCGGGCGTGTCGAACGTCGGCTCGGACATGGGCGTGGCCACCGGGGACTTCGACTTCGACGGGGACATCGATCTCTACTCGACCAACATCGGCTTCAACATCCTGTACGTGAACGACGGGAACGGGGTCTTCCTCGACGAAGGCGCGGCCCGCGGGGTGCGCGCCTCCAACGGATTCCCCCAGCAGGTCGGATGGGGAACGGTGTTCGCGGACATCGACAACGACCAGGACGAGGACCTCGTCTACGTCGCCGCCAACTTCGTCCAAGGGGTCTGGGGGCAGGTGTTCCTGAACGACGGCGCCGGCTCCTTCACGGACGGCACCGCCAGCGTCGGACTCGACAGCAAGCTGGGCGGCCGCTCGCTCGTGGCGTTCGACTTCGACCGGGACGGGGACCAGGACCTCCTGGCGGCCGGCTACTTCGCCAACCCCCAGCTGTTCATCAACGGTCTCGACCCCGCCGGACAGACCGACGCGAACTGGCTGGAGGTGGAGCTCGTCAGCCGACGCAACGCCACCCGGGGCACCGGAGTCGCCCAGGGCCCCGGCGCCCCCCACGGGATCGGCGCCTGGATCGAGGCGACCATCGGCAGCCGCGTGATGACGCGACACGTGACCTCCGGCGCGTCGATGAACGCCGGGGTGTCCATGCGCCAACACTTCGGACTCGGCACCGCCACCCAGCTCGACCGGCTGCGGGTGATCTGGCCCGATGGCACGGTTCAGGTGCGCGAGAACGTGCCCGCCGGACAGCTGCTGCGGGTCCGCCAGCTGAGCTGGGTCCTGCGCTGACCTCCCGACCGGAGGAGGACGCGAAACGGCTCGAGGGCAGCCGCCGGAGCCCCCAGGGTCCGGCGGCTGCCCCCGTTTGCGGGGCGACCTGCGCGGCTACTGGTAGAAGACCTCGATCACGTCCGTCGCGAAGAAGGCGCCGATCGAGTCCCGGGTGAGGAACTGCATCCAGTAGGTCGTGTTGCTGGTCGGGGGGGCGTAGCTGATGTAGTTCAGGCCGGCCGCGTCCAGGGTCCCGGTCTCGGTGTGGATCGGGGCCGCGAGGACGTCGAAGCCGCCCACCGAGGTGGTCGTGTCCTGATCCGAGACGAGGACCTGATAGGCCACGTTCGGGGAACCGCCGAAGTCGGTGTAGATCCCGAAGGGGAACTGGGGGTATTGGGGCTCGTTCATCCGCGGCGGGTCCGTCGCGACGTAGGAGTACGAGATGCTGTTACTCCAACCGGTCGCGTTCGCCGCCAGGACGGAGACCGGACCGAGGGCCGTCGGCTGGGGCGGTTCGATGTAGAGGGTCTGGTCGTTCACCACCCGAATGTCGAGCAGGGTCAGGATCTTGCCGCCAACCTGTACCTGGTGGACCGCATCGAGCTCGGTCCCCGTCAGATCGACGGTCTGAATCCCGTTCCCGTTCAGCAGGGCTTCGACCGTCAGGGGCGTCACCGTGCTCAGGGTCGGCGGCAACCCGCTGATGGAGGCCGGGTCGACACAGTCATACAGGGACGGGAATCCCGAGATGTTCGCGATGGAGAGGTTGCCGAAGCGGATCCCGAGGGTCCCTCCGACCCCGGAGTTCATGATGCCGCAACCCGTGGGATCCACCACGGAACCGCAGTTGCCGCCGGTCTGGTTGCAGTGACCCGAACCGAGGTTGTGCCCGAACTCGTGAGCGCTGATCCCCACGCGCGAGGCCAGGGGGGTGGTGTAGGACACGAACGAGACCGAGCGCGAGCTCTGCGTGTTCAAGCAGAAGCGGGAGCAGTAGGCGTAGCCTCCGAACCCGCTGGGTCGCCCGGTGAACAGCTGTCCCAGGTCCCACTCGTCCGGCTGATAGCGACTGGCCATCTCGCTCTGGAACTCGCTGAGCATCGACCCCGCCGAGCCGGAGGTCGTGTAGGGGTCATTGGGGTCGTCGTAGGCGATCAGGTCGAACAGGACCAAGCGGATCCCGAACGTGAACTCGTAGATCGCCGAATTGAAGAACAGCGTCTCCTCCATCAGGTCCAGGGCCGCCTGCTGGGATCCGGCGAACTGGACGTACTCGTAGTCGGCCTCCCCCAGCACCTCCGCCTCGAAGATGCTGGTGGACCCAGCGCTCCCGCCGGCCGGGCGCGCGGGGGCCTGGATCCTGGAATCGCCGGGCAGGTCGGCGCAATCCAGGGCCAGCGCACCGGGCGGAAGCTCGGTCGAATAGACCGCGGAGTCATACTCCGCCGGCAACTCCGGGTCGATCTCGTTCGCTGGGGCGATCCACCAGGGTTGCTCACCGCCCGAGCGCCAGACCAGGGCCCGCAGGCGACCGTCCCGGACCGACGCGGCCACCCGACTGCCGGGTTCGCCGGCCAGGCTCCCCGAATAGGTCGTGATCCGCGCTTCGGATCCGACGCCCCTACGCAGCCGAGCCCGTTGACCCAGGATCGACTGCGGTTCGAGCTCCAACAAGAGGTCTTCGGAGCCCAGGTAGACCGAGGCGGTGATGTGGCCTCCTTCCGCGGCTCGCACGTCGATCGACTGGATGTCGACCGCCTGCGGCGCAGCCGCTGGGGAGAGGGAACACAGGGTCAGGAACGCGGCGATCAGGGTCGTGGACTGGAACTGCATCGGGCACCTCTCCGGTGATCGAGGACGGTGGGTCCCTTTTCCTGTCCGCCCCGCGCCTGCCGGCTGGAGATTCCGATCGAATCCGCTTCGTCCCGCGGGAGCCCGGGGCCGGGAACGCTCCGCGGACCCCGAGCTTCGGTTGTGTCAGAACGAGGCGTCGAGCAACAGCACCGCGGTCGGGCCGCTCAGGCGGAAGCGCCCGCTGACGGGGTCCAAGGTCAGCCCCTGGGCGAACGCAATGCGTGCGTCCGTCCCGGCCCCCAGGTCGGGGATCGGGAAGGCGTGGCTGGCGGCCCCGGCGTCATCCAGATTGCCCGTGGCGAGGCCCAGGAGAGGCGAGGACACCAGCAGGCTGCCATCGAACAGGGCGTTGTCGAGCGCGAGCTGTTGCGTCTGACCGGAGAACAGCCAATAGGGCGCCCCCGGCTCCCCCTGGAGCGCGAGGGTCGCCGTACCACCCTCCCGGACCGGTGAGCTCGAGCTGAGGGCGAGGGACGCACCCCCGAGGGTCTGGAGGAGTGCCTCGGAGGCCTGGTCGTCCAGGGCCGGCCCGTCCGATCCGACGGGCTCCCCTTGCCCTCCGCTCCCCCCCGACAGGGTGGTCGCCACCGTCGTGAGGACCGGGTCGGCCCCGAGGAACGCTGCCCCGGCACCGCCGTCCCCCCCCGCGCCGATGGTGGAGTCGGAACCCGCTCCACCCTCGAAGGCACAGTTGGAGGCGTACACGTCCGCGTCGAGCACCCAGGCCCCGGGACCCCCGGTGGTCGGGATCCCGAAGGGGTTGGACACGGCGTCCAACCCCAGGAACGTCGACTCGTGCACGCTGACCGCCGAGTTGTCGACGATCAACGGGACGAAGCTCGTCCCCAGGGGGCGGTCGGAGAACACCCTCGACAGCACCACGGAGCTGGAATCGTGGATCCTGATCCCCCCGACCCCGGACCCGCTGGCGAGGGAGGTCAGGACACTCACGTCCTCGTACCAGACCGGACCGAGGCAGTCGTTCATGCGCAGGCTGGTCGACAGGAGGACCGGGGCCGCCCCGTCGATCGTGATCCCGCGCACGATGATCCGGCCCGCGACGGCCAAGTCCGTGATCAAAAGACTGTCCACCGTCACCTGGGCCCCTGCCTCGGCGAACAGGTCGACCGCCTGGGCTTCGATCACGAGGTGCTCGGGATAGTCGCCGCCCCGCACGAGCACCGTGTCCCCCACCCCGGCCGCATCCAGGGCGGCTTGGATCGACGTGTAGTCCGAGCCCGCTCCCCCGCCGGCGTCGACGACCAACACGTCGGTCGGTGCCGCCGCAGGGACCGGGGCCAGAGCAACCGACAGGAGAAGGGGGACGAGCGACCGGGGGATGACGTTCATGGCGAGTCCTCGTTGTGGCGCGTGGAAGAGGCCTTCGCGGGTGCCGCCGGGAAGCGCGCCCCCCTCGTGGCCTCCACCAGGGAATCGTCTGGACCCCCTCCCGTGTCCGGAAAAACAGGGATCTTCTCGCCTGCACCCGGGCCGGAGCGCGACCCGCTCCGGATAGCATCGACCCCGGCCAGTCCCGGCGTGGGCCCTCGGTTGGAGCTCCGCCGTGCGTCTCG
This sequence comes from Hippocampus kuda, assembly GCA_901007745.1. Taxonomy (NCBI): domain Eukaryota; kingdom Metazoa; phylum Chordata; class Actinopteri; order Syngnathiformes; family Syngnathidae; genus Hippocampus; species Hippocampus kuda. The sequence goes on from CAAKHF010000018.1 coordinate 64,950, forward strand.
GCCCCGACCCCACGACCCACCGCGAGCCCAGCATGCCGTACGTCAACATCCAGATCACCTCCGGGGCCTCCCGCGAGCAGAAGGCCCACCTCGTCCGAGACGTCACGGACTCCCTGGTCCGTGAGCTCGGCAAGCGGCCCGAGCACATCCACGTCGTGATCCAGGAGATCGAAGAAGAGAACTGGGGCTTTGAAGGACTCCTGACGGACGAATGGAAGCAGAGACAATCCTCCGGTCGCGCCTGACGACACGGGGATACACGCAGAAGCCACCGGTCGACAGGAGCAACAGAAGATGACGAGTGGACGGGGAGCAGAAAACCGCGGACAGGCGCCGCAGCGGATGCCCTTCCTGTTCGTCAGCTACGCCCACGAAGATCACGCGCTCGCCGAGCGGATCGTCGAGGGCATGCGGGAGCAGGGGTGGCAGGTCTTCTACGACGAAGACGGGATCCGGCCCGGGGAGCGGTGGAGCCGCAAGCTCCTGGAGGGGTTCCGCAGGTCGCGGATCTTCCTCCTCCTGGTGACCCCCCACACCCTGCGCGCCCTGGACGAGAAGGGCCGGTTCCTCGTCAGCGAAGTCCACGCGGCGCTGCAACGGAACAGGGACGAGGAGTCGTTCTCGATCGTCCCCCTCTGCGTCGCCGGTACGACCCCCGAAGAGCTCCCGCCCAAGCTGAGCGGGATCCAGGGGCTGCGGGCGACTTGGGATGAGCCGACCGACCAGGAGATCGGGGAGTTGGCCGCCTACCTCGAGAACCCCCGCACGCGGATCCGACCGCCTTCCCTGTCCGGTCCACGGGTCCGTCCGCGGCCGGTGGACCGGGCCCGCAGAGGACCCAGCCCCCTGTGGCTGGCCGCCCTGCTCGGCCTGGTCGCGGGCTGGTGGCTGCTCGGCGGTGGACTCGCTCGGATCGGTCCGCCGGAATCCGCAGTCCTCGGTGCGGACCGCGGAGCTCCATCCCAGGATCCCCCCACCGCGCCCGAGGGGGAGCACACCCCTGCGTTGGATGGGATGCCCGACCCCGAGCCCGAACGCGACGGGGACGACGACCCGGGGCCCGCGCCACCGCAATCCCCGGCGCCCCAGCCTCCTCGCCCCGTGGTCTTCGATCGCTGGCCGACCCGACCGGTGGTGACCACGACCGACTGGACCCTGCGCGGGCACATCCGGGACGGGGCGGCGGGGATCGTCGTCATCTGGGTCCAGGGCGAGGACGGGATCCGGACCGACGAGCTGACGATCGGAACGGACGACGACGGGGTCTTCGCGTACAGGCCGCCCCTGTTCGAAGACCAGGAGAACACGATCTTCGCCCGGGTTCCGACCCCCCTCCTGCCGGGCGAGGCGCCGGAATGGGACGAGCTGGTGGTCGTCTTCGACACGACGGCGCCGGGCGTGACGATCGTCGACCCGGCGGAGGACGTGTTCCGAGTCGCCGGCGAGGACGGAGTGTCCGGGACGATCCGGATCTCGGCGGAGGTCGAGGAGCGCAGCGCGGTGGAGGTCGTGGCCGACGGGATCGAGATGAAACGGCAGAGTGCCTCCGCCGCGGGCGAGGCCGGGCTGTATTCCCTGGAGCTCGAGCTGGAGCCGAACCGGGAGCACCGTGTCGAGGTCACCGCACGGGACGCCGGCGGCCTCGTCGGTTCGGACGACGTCCGGGTCGAGATCGACACCTTGGACCCGCAGTTGGTCGAGGTCCGTCCACCCCCCGGAACCCTGTTGGAAGCCGGGGAGACCGTTCGGATACGGCTCGAGTACGACGAGCCCCTCGAAGCGGGGT
>CAAKHF010000018.1:66755-202887 GCA_901007745.1 Hippocampus kuda
TGGCGGGACGACGAACCCCTGGACGTCGAGGACACCCACGCAAGCCTCGCGGTCGAGGCGCCCCCGGTGGCGCCCGGCGTGTCCACCCTGTCCGTGGGGATCGAGGTCCGGGACCGCGTCGGGCACCGCGCCGAGCCCCGCGAGCTGCGCTACCCCCTGTACGAGCGCTTCGAGTACCCCGGCGAGGGGGACGAGGCCTTCTTCGGGTGGGCCCTGGCGGCGGACGAAGGCCGGGTCGCGGTCGCGGCCTACGGGGCGGAGCTCGGGGCCGGCGCGGTCTACCTGTTCGAGCGGGGAGAGCGCTGGGAACCGGCCGGGACCTTCACGGAGTCACCGGGGCGACCGGGTGCCTGGCTCGGATCAGCGGTCTCCCTCGACGGCGAACGGATGCTCGTCGGAGCGATCGAGTACATCGCCCCCAACAAGGGGCCCGGGCGGGCCTATGTCGTGGACGTCGATTCCCTGGAAGAACGGGAACTGCGTTCACCCTCGGTCTCCGGAGGCTTCGGAACCGCCGTGCTCCTCCAGGGCGACGAGGCGCTTGTCAGCGATCCCCATTTCCGCAGCGAAAGCCCCCGTGGGACCCGTGAGCGGGGCCCGCTCGGGACGGTCTACTCGTTCCGCCGCAAGGGCAAGCAGTGGAGGCTCGACGAACGCGTCCTGACTCCCCTGGACGATCCGGACTACCACTCCAGCCGATCGGAGGCGGAGTTCGGACTGGTCCTCGATCGTGACGGGGACACGCTGGTCATCGGTGCACCGCGGTTGTCGGCGGAGGGAGCCGGCTCGGTCTACGTCTACGCCCTCGGTTCCCGCTCAACCCGGCTGGAGGCCCGCTTGCGTCCGTCGGGCGTGACCCCCGAGGGCTACTTCGGTGCGCGGTGTGCGCTCGAAGGGGACCTCCTCGTGGTCGCATCGTACCTGTGGAACGACGCCCCCGTGGGGCCGGGGGTCGGCCGCATCTTCGTGTTTCGCCGTTCCCGTGGGCGCTGGCAGGAGGCCGGCGTGCTCCATGCGCCGACCCCCGGCAGCCGGGCCAACTTCGGCTCGGATGTCGCCCTGGACCAGGGGCGACTGCTGGTCAGCGAGCGTGGAGCGATCCCCCCTCGCATCCACGTCTACCAAGACCTGGAGGGCCCTCCCGAGGAGTGGGAGGCGCACACCCTCGTCCTCGGCAACGCGGGCTGGACGGGCTCGAAGTTCGGCCGCCAGATCGCCCTGGCCGGCTCGACCGCCCTGATCGGCTCCCCCTCGGAGCCCAGCGGAGGCAAGTTCCGAGGAGCCGCCTACCTCATCCCGCTCGACGACCTCTGAACGACGCCACCCTCAACGCGCGCGAACGACGCGGTGGGTCGCGTCGATCGCGAGGTCCTCGACGCGCTGTTCGTCGCCGTTCGGCCAGCGGACGGTGACCTGCTCGACCGACTCGAGCTGCCCCAGCCCGAAGGTCAGGGTCGCCTCGTTCTGCGTCAGGTAGCCACGGGTCGGCGTCACGGTCCGGCGCTGGGTGATGCCGCCGGCCTCGACCTCGACGATGGCTCCCAGGGCGTCGCGGTTGCAACCGGCCTCGTCGACCAGGTGCAGGCGCAGCCAGTGGTGGCCGGTGCCCTGGTCGTTGCGCAAGAGGCGCGGAGGGCCGCCGGTCTGGGTCAGGCAGAGATCCAAGTCCCCGTCTCCGTCGATGTCCGCCGCGGCGATGCCCCGCCCCACCAGGGGGTGGGCCAGGTCGCCGACCACGTCGCCCTTGACCTCGACGAAGCAGGACGGCTCGTCCGGGCCGCAGTTCCAGAAGAGCTGGGCCGGCTGCTCGTAGGTCTGGCTGGCCTGCACGGTCTCGATCTCGGATTCCAGGTGTCCGTTGGCCTGGATCAGGTCCAGGCGGCCGTCCAGGTCGACGTCCAGGAACAGGAGCCCGAAGGACAGGCGCAGCCGCGAGGGCGCCCCGATCCCCTCGCCGATCGACTCGTCCTGGAAGAAGTCCCGGCGCTCGCCCTGGCTGACGTACAGAGAGGTCATCTCGTTCGCGAAGTTGCCGATCGCGAACCCGAGCGAATCGTCGTTGCGGTACCAGGCGGCGTCGATGCCCATGGCGCCGGTCGAGTCCCCGTTGCGGTCGTAGGCGAAGAAGGCCTCGACGCCGACCTCGGCGAAGGTCCCGTCGCCCTCGTTGCGGAACAGGAAGTTCCGGACCGTGTCGTTGGCGACCGCGAGGTCCACGTCCCCGTCCCCGTCGTAGTCCACCGGCGATACCCCCAGGGCCTTGCCGACGGGCACGCCCGTGGCCGCGTTGACCACGTGCAGGCCGGCGGCTTCGCTGATGTCGGTGAAGCGGCCGTCCCCCTCGTTCCGGAACAGGTACGAGAAGGTTCCGCCGAAGTTCGTCGGCGGCCCGTAGGAACGGCCGAGGCCGGTGAGCTGGAAGTCCACCTGGAAGTCGATCTCCGGACTCCAGCGGATGTAGTTGCCGGCGAACAGGTCCAGGTCCCCGTCCCCCTCGAGGTCGAAGAAGGTCGCGCAGGTGCTCCAGGCATCCTCCGCCCCGGCGACGCCCGCCTCCACGGCGGTGAAGCGCCCCTCGTCGTTGCGCAACAGCCGGTTGCTGCCCACGGCGGTCACGTACAGGTCCGGATCCCCGTCGCAGTCGTAGTCCCCCACCGCGGCTCCCATGCCGTACAGGGTCAGGTCGAGGCCCGCCTCTGCGCTGACGTCCCGGAAGTGACCCGTGCCGTCGTTCGCATACAGCACGCTGGTGGCCAAGCCTCCGTCGTCGGGGCCATGGTCGGGCCAGTGCATGCCGTTGATCAACAGGAGGTCCTGGTCCCCGTCGCTGTCGTAGTCGAAAAAGCTGACCCCCCCGCCCATGGTCTCCGGAAGCAGGCGCTCGCCGTAGGCGCCGTTGACGTGGGAGAACGCGATGCCCGCCGCCGCGGTCACGTCCGTGAAGGGCAGCGCGGGGACCTGGGGTCCCTCGTCGACGACCTGGGGGCCGGTCTCGGTGATGCGCGTCTCTTCGCCGGGCCCCTCGTCGCGTTGGACGAACCACCAGATCGCGAGGGCCACGGCCCCCAGGCCTGCGAAGGCCCCCAGGGACCAGCGGAAGGCCGTGCCGATGATCGCGTCGTCCTCAGGGACGAGCTCGCCGTCGTCCAGCGGATCGGGGTCCTGGTCGGAATTCGTGCTCATGCTTCTGAAGGGGACGCTGCGGGCCCGGGTGTCGGGCCGCGGACCATCCCGGCGCGGCGGGTCAGTCTCCGCCGGAGTCGGTGGCTTCGAGCCCGAAGGCTCCCGGTCGTTGGAGGTCGTAGATCACCACCGCCTCGGCGGCGTGATCGGCGGCGGGGTCCTGGATGCGGGCCGTCGCCACGGCCCGGTCGCGAGCGTTGTCATCGGGCTTGTACTTGGCGTGCAGGGCACGGTGCTCGCTGGCGCGCTCGGAATCCCCCAGCTCCTCGTAGAGGAGGGAGATGTTGTAGTGCGCCGCCAGGTTCTCGGGGTCGAGCTCCAGGGCGCGCTCGAACCAACCCTTGGCCCGCGCGAGATAGGCCTCGCGGTTCGCGCGACGGGCTTCTCCACGCTCCTGCTTCGCGCGCTCGACCAGGGTCTGACCCAGCTCGTTCAGCAGGCGGTAGTCCTGGGAGAAGTCGAAGCCCCGCGCCCGGGTCTCCTCGTCGTCCAGGGCGACGATCCCCTCGAAGGCCTCGATGGCCTGGTCCAGGAAGCCGTTCTGCTTGTCCACCAGACCCGAGAACCAAGCCACGGACCAGGCCGGGGCCGGCGGGTCGTGCGCCGCGGAGCGCTGCAGGGCGGCCACCGCGTCCTCCAGGCGGCCTTCGCGCAGGTAGACCCGGGCGAGGTTCAGGGGTCCGTCGGGTCGTCCCAAGGCCTCGACCTCGCGGAAGGCCAGCTCGGCCTCGCGGAGCTGGCCGGAGGTGCCCGTGTTGGCGCTCTTGCGCAGCAGGCCGATCCCGTAGTCGTTCCAGCGCTGCCACACCGGGATCGCCGGGGCCTCGGCGGTGGCAGGACCGGTGTCCGCGCCGCCCTCACCGGGCCGGGCGATCGGGAACACCACCCGGTCCTGGGCCAGCTCCAGGATCGGCAGGTCGTTGCCGTCGAAGTCCTCCCCCTCGACGTAGCGCATCAGCGTGGTGTCGAACTTGCGATAGCGCAGGTCCACCGCGAAGCTCAGCTCGCCCTGGGCCTCCTCGGGCACCGTGAGGGAGAAGTGCACGACCTCCCCGGCGCCGGGCGGGATCTGGTGGTTGTAGAGGGGCACGAAGATGTCCTGGGCGTTGCGCCGGTCGATGCGGCGGCCCTCCCTGTCCAGGACGTAGTTGTTGACGAAGTACGACCAGGCGTCGACCGCGCCGTCCTCGTCCATGCCGCCACTGCGGCCGATGACCTCCGGCTCCCGCCCCGGGACGACCGTCGCAGCGGTCACGTCCAGCCAGATCTCGTTCGAGTCCGTGGTCCCCTGGGTGAAGTGGTGCCCCATCTTCAGGGTGCGGATGACGACCTCCACCAGGTAGGTCTCACCGGGCACCAACGCGGGGATCTCCGGCCGGAGCGGCGCGACCAGCTCGCCCTCGATCGTGCCGCCGCGCTTCACCCCGAACACGTCGACCCGCATGACGCCTTCGTTGAACGCCTGGTGCGCCTCGGTCACCCAACCGGGCGAGCCCTTCAGGAACGGGATCGCGGCGTTGGCCGACGGGAACAGGTGGTCGTGGACCTTGCGCTCGCCGGAGTCGTCCCGGTAGTCCGCCCCGAAGTCGTCCGAGGCCATGAGCGGCAGGTGGCAGTCGTTGCAGTTCGACTGGGCCTTCGGGGGATAATAAAAGCTCGACACCCCGTGGCCCGAGACCCCCGACAGGTGGTAGCTGTCGTAGTGGTTCTGCCCCCGCAGCCACTTGTAGTCGTTCAGCTCCTCGGGGAGGTGCACCTTGTGGCAAGAGCCGCAGAACTCCGGCGTCTTGTGCAGGGGCTTCAGGAAGGTCTTCTTGTGGAAGGCCGGCTTGGCCTTGACCAACTGCCGGTTGACCCAGCGCAGGAGCGGGCTCTCGGAGAAGGTGAAGGGGTAATGGGAGGGCGCCTCGATCGTGTAGTCCGCGTTTCCCCGCGGGCTGTTCACGTTGGTGATCGCGTGGCAACCGGTGCAGGTGATCCCGGCCTGGGACGTGGGGTCGTTGACGTCGTCGTAGTTCGGGTCGTCGAAGGCCCCCGAGAAGAACGGGACGAGGTCGTGGCAGCCGGCGCAGAAGCGCGCCCCCTGGACGTTCCCGTCGCGCTCGAGCATCGCAGCCCGGGTCTCGCGGACCGAGAACAGGTAGACGGGGTTGTTGAAGGACGCCAGGCGATGCGCACTGTGGGACCAGCGCTCGTGGACGTCGGCGTGGCACTCCAGGCAATAGGAGTCCATCATCAACAGGTCCGCATCGATGAAGTCACCGGTGGCGGTCCGCGCCAGGGAGGGGAAGAAGTACTGCTCCCCCGATTCCGGGCCGACCCGGCCCCACTGCTTGGGGTCCTGGGAATGCAGCAGGGCCATCACCAGGGTGAAGGCCGCCGCCACCGCCAGCCAGGCGGCTCCGATCTTCCACTTGATTCGGCGGCCCGCCAGGCGGTGCAGCACGAACAGCCACCCGCAGAGGAAGGGCGTGATCACGTGGGCCCAGTACGAGACGCCGCGGACCACCGGGTCGCGCACCTCGAAGCCGTCCAGGCGCATCAGGACGACCCCGCTCGCGAGCAGCACGATGCTGGTCACGAACAGCGCGTACCCCACCAGGACCGCCCGCCGGTTGGGACGGTTGTAGGTGTTCCGGATGTGCACGATCCCGAACAGGATCACCGGCAGCACGATCAGCACGCCCAGGACCAGGTGGACCAGGAACACCAACTGGTAGAAGTAGTTCTGGTACGTGCGGCCCGTAGCCGCCTCGAGGGCCGTGATCGTCCCGAGGTAGACCGACGTGACCCCCAGCAAGGCGAACAGGGCGAAGACCACGTGCAGCAGCCGGCGCAGGCGCGGACCGATGGCCTTGACGTAGCGCTTCTTGCGCTTCGGCGCGGCGCTCCCCTCGGATCCTTCGTCGGTCTTCACTCGGCCTCCCCCAGGAGCTGCGGCTGACCGCCCTCGTCCAAGGAGACCCGCAGGACGATCGGGCTGCAACAGACCGGGCAGTCCTCGACGTATTCCTGGTGGGGTCCCGCCGAGGGGTCGATCGGGACGACGATCTCCTCGCCGCAGTGGGGGCAGTCGTAGCTCGCTTCGGACAGCATGGGGGAACCTGGGGTAGCCGGGGGCGGCCCGGGGGCTGGGGGTCCCGGGGCTCCTCGGTCGTGCCTGCGCACGGACTATACTCCGCTCCCATCGGCAGTCTGGTCCGACTCCTGGCGGAATCCCCTGGCTTCCTCGCCCGGTCGATTCTCTTAGACTCTGCCCATGAGCCGCACCACCCCCTCGCAAACGCCCCCCGAAGCCGAGGGGCTGATCGCCTACATCGACGCTTCTCCCTCCCCGTACCACGCCTGTGCGACGGCCGCGGCCGCGCTCGAGGAGGCCGGATTCGAGCGGCTCTCGGAGCTGAAGACCTGGTCACCGGGCCCCGGCGCGCACTACGTCATCCGGGGGGGCAGCCTGGTCGCCTGGTGGATCGCCGAGGGCACGCCGGCGTGGACCGGCTTCCGGGTCGTCGGCGCGCACACCGACAGCCCGAACCTGCGGATCAAGCCCCAGCCCGACGCCGGTCGGGTCGGCTGCCGACAGCTCGGTGTCGAGGTTTACGGAGGCGTGCTCCTCAACTCCTGGCTGGACCGGGACCTGGGCCTCTCCGGCCGGGTCTGGTTGCGCGGCGACGACGGGCCCGTCGAGCGCCTGTTCCTGATCGATCGGCCGGTCCTGCGGCTCCCGCAGCTCGCGATCCACCTCGACCGGGGCATCCACGACAAGGGCCTCCAGCTCAACCGCCAGCAGCACATGTCCCCCGTCTGGGGCCTGGGCGCCCGGGACGAGCGGGGCTTCCGGCAGCTCCTCGCCGAGGAGCTCGACATCCCGGCGGTGGAAATCCAGTCCTGGGACGCGATGTGCCACGATGTCCAGCCCTCCCAGGTCATCGGTTGGGACCGGGAGCTGATCAGCGCCCCGCGGCTCGACAACCTGTGCTCGTCCTTCTGCGGACTCGAATCCCTGCTGCGGGTCCGCCGGGACGGCACGGTCCCCCAGCGGGTTCCGGTGCTGTCCCTGTTCGACCACGAGGAGGTCGGGAGCAGCTCGCGGGCCGGGGCCGACGGCCCGCTGCTCGGCGACGTCCTCGAGCGGACGGTGCTGGCCCGGGGCGGCGGCCGGGAGGACTACCTGCGCGCGATCGCGGACTCGGTTTGCGTGTCCGCCGACATGGCCCACGCGACGCACCCGAACTACCCCGAGCGCCACGATCCCGAGCACCAGCTGCGGATGAACGCGGGCCCGGTGATCAAGATCAACGCCAACCAACGCTACGCCTCCGAGGGGGAGACCGAGGCCATCTTCCAGGACGCCTGCGAGCGCGCCGGGGTCCCGTTCCAGAAGTTCGTCAATCGCACCGACCTGGCCTGCGGCTCCACGATCGGTCCGATGACCGCGGCCCAGCTCGGCATGCGCGTCGTGGACGTCGGCAACCCCCAGCTCGCCATGCACTCCGCGCGCGAAACGTGCGGGGTGCAGGATCCCGCCCACATGATCGCCGCGCTCCGTGTGTTCCAGAGCTGACCGCCGGCCAGGGAATACCCCGGACGGCCCCTCCGGGGCACCCCGACGGGTGGACTGCTTCCGCTGCGTCCACCTGACGATCACGCACCGCCCCGAATGGCCCTATGCCTGCGGCCTGTTCGGAATCCGCTCCCGCCAACTGCCCTCGATCGAGGTGCTCCGCAGCTCCGGATCCCCGTGCCACGGGTTCCAGGCCAAGCCGCGACGCACCTGAACCGCGAGCCGGACCCGCTGACCCCCGCCGCCCCATGGACCTCCGCCTCACCGACAAGGTCGTCTGGATCACCGGAGCCTCCGGTGGGATCGGCCGCGCACTCGCCTCCACCTTTGCGGACGAAGGGGCGCAGCTCGCGCTGCACGCCGGGAAGAACCTGGCCGCCCTCGAGGCCTGGGTCGAGGAGCAACCCTGGCGCGAGCGCGCCCTGTGTCACGCCGCGGACCTGCGGGACCCCGGAGCCCTGGAGCAAGCCGCCGCGTCGATCGAAGGGCGTTGGGGCCGCATCGACGCCTGTATCGCGAATGCCGGGGTCTGGCCGCCCGAGGAGCAATTGCTCCACGAGATGGACCCGGCTCGACTCCAGGACACGCTCACGGTGGACCTGCTCGGGCCGCTGTTCACCGCCCGGGCCTTCTTCGGCACCCTCGCCCGGAGCGGCCCGCGGGCGGACGGCGACGGCGCCAGTCTGGTGTTCATCGGCTCGACCGCCGGACGCTTCGGGGAGCGAGCCCACGTGGACTACGCGGCCGCCAAGGCCGGCCTGCACGGGGCGGTCCAGACCCTGAAGAACGAGGTCGTGCTGCTGGACCCCTACGCCCGGGTCAACCTGGTCGAGCCGGGCTGGACCGTCACTCACATGGCCAAGCCGGCCCTCGAGGTGCCCGGGGCGATCACGCGGGCGGTGCGCACCATGGCCCTGCGCCAGCTGGCCCGGGCCGAGGACATTGCAACCACCTGCTTGGCCCTGACCTCCCCGGCCCTGTCCCGCCACACCAGCGGACAGACGGTCACCGTCGCCGGCGGCATGGAGGGTCGGCTGCTGTGGGACGAGGATGCGGTCGACGAGGCGGAAATCCGCGCGCGCCTGGGGCGGGCCTAGGACTCCACCCTCGAAAAGGGGATCGAGAAATCGCTGCCCCCGGTCGATGAGAGGGTGGCGTCCGTGCTGGACGCGGCCCGCCCTCCATGACTGAACTGACCCGCTTTTTCGACGAGCTCCTGCCCTCCATCCGGGCCCTCGATCCGGTCCCCCTGCTCCTCGCCGTCCTCCTGGGCGGCCTGATCGGGTTCGAGCGCGAGCTCAGCGGACGCGCGGCGGGTCTGCGAACCCACATCCTGGTCTGCCTGTCGTCGACCCTGCTGATCCTCGTCTCGCGCAGCGTCGCGGACGCCGACCTGTCCCTCTCCGAGCCGGGGCGCCTGGTCTTCGATCCCAACCGCATGGGCGCTGGCATCGTCACGGGCATCGGGTTCCTCGGGGCCGCGACGGTCCTGCGGAGCGGCGACGTCCTGCGCGGCCTGACCACCGCCGCCTGCATCTGGTTCGTCGCGGGCCTGGGGATCGTGATCGGCACGCACCAGTACGCCCTGGCGATCGTCGGCACCTCCTTGGTCCTGTTCGTGCTGACGATCGTGAACCGCATCGCCAAACGGGTGCGCCCGCTGATCTACCGGCGTCTGATCGTGATCTCCTCGGAATCCGAGCTCCAACCCCTGGTGGCCAGCATTCGCCAAGCCCTGCGCCGACACCGCATGCGCCTGTTGGACGTGGCGAGCGGGCACTCGAACGAGACCAGCAGGAACGAGCTGGTGTTCTACGTGGCCCTGAAGAACCGCTTCCAGGCCCCGGCCCTGACCGAGGAGATCGGGGGCATGCCCCACGTCCTCTCGGCCCGCTGGAAGCAGAACGAGCACTGAGCGGGACCGACCCCGCGCCCTCCCTCAGCCCCCGGTTCGCTCCCCCGGCGGGGCATCCGCCGCGGCCCAATCCCAGCCCTCCGGCAGCGGCAGGTCCGGCCAGACCGCGGTGCGCTCGTCCACGACGGCGCGGGAATCCTCGAGGGCCTCTGCCAGGCGTTCGACGGGGATCTCGGTGCGCTTGGCGATGCGCTCCAGGAGGCCGGTGCGGGCGGTGACGTATTCGCCCTCCCAGCGCAGGAGCAGCTCCTCGAACTCCTCGGGACCGGTCCAGCGGAAGCGCCGGCTCCAGCCCTCGAGGGCGAGCTGGAGGGAGCGGAAGCCCCCGGCGTAGTGCCGAATCAACTCCCGTTCGAAGCGGGCGCGATCGAAGGAGCTCTCGCCTCCACCGCCGCCGCCGCCGGAATCCTCGGTGGTCACGCTGCGCGCGACGTAGAGGCTCTGCGACCCGGCCTCCACGAGCAGCACGTCCCCGGGCCCGCCCCCGTAGGAGGGGCGCCAACCGGCGGTCGGCGGGAACCCCGCGGGGACCCAATCGAAGAAGCTCCAGGACGTGCCGAGCCCACCCCTGTGGACTCCCCCACAACGGACCGAAAACCGCTGGGGGCCCGGCTCGGGGGGGTCGAGGAGCGTCAGCTCGAGGCGCGGCTGCCGCCGGCCCAGGAGCTCCAGGATCAGCTTGGGATCGCTCTGGCGGGCGCGCAACAGCCGGATCGCCCGACTCTCCAGGGAGGCCGGATCGCCGTCGCGGGCCTCGGAGAGGGCGCGCAGGAGGGGTCCGTGCTCCGCCGGTCGCCGGGCGATCAGCAGCAGCGTGGGCCAGGGGCCACGCTCGAAGCAAAGGCGACCCTCCTCCGGGGGCAGGGTCGCGTCCAGGGCGACCAGGGCATCCAGGAGTCCGCGCTGCAGGGCCGCCAGGGCGTGGTCGACCTCCCCCTCCGCGTCCTCCGCCCGGGGCGTCGCGCGCAGCCGGGCGAACAGGTCGGGGACGCACTCCTTCAGCTCCCGGGTCCGAGCCTCGAAGGCGCCCCAGGCCGCTTCACGGTGGTCCGCCTGGGCGATCCGGCCGCGCACCCGGGCAACCAGGGCAGCGCGATCGGCGGCCTGCGCTCGCTCCTCGACCGCCTGCCGGGCGTCGGCGGGTCCGGGCTCCGGGGCGGTGACACCGAGCAGGGGCCAGGCCGTCAGGAGCCAGGACAGGCAGATCCGCAGCAGCTCGATCGGTCCCATGCCCCTTCCAACGGAGCGGGGCCGCGGCGGTTCAACCCGCCGCGGCCCCTCTCTCGGCCGGCTTCCCACGGGCCGGCGAACCGGCCCCCCGCCCCGTCAGCGTGCGCTACCCACCGCGCTCCGACCGAGGGGCTCGACACGCACGACCAGGAACACCGGACTCCGGCCCGAGGCTCCGAGGACCGTGAAGTCCCCCGAGTGCAGGACGGCGCTGGTCTGGAACAGCTTCTGGATCCGGTTCTGCGGAACCGGCTGACCGGCGATCATGTTGGCGTGCGTGCGGACCTGCTTGGTGAACTCACACCTCTCCAGGGTGAGCTGGCCGCTCTTCGGATCGTAGGCGCTGGGCTTCATCTTCAGGGTGAAGTCGGAGTTGCCACCGGCGATCTCGAGCTCGACCGAACGACCGGCGGCCACCGAAGTGTGCACGACCGCGAAGCCGTCGGGCTGGAACGTCAGCCCCGGAATAAGCCGCTCGAGGTCCGTGCGCAGGCCGGCCGGCAGTCCCTCCTGGGGTTGGGTCCCGTCGGCCGCGACCCCCCGCGCCACCCAGGCCGTCAAGCGCACCTGTTCCTCGGGCACGTCGAGCCGCGTCAACAGGCCGAGCATCTCCTCCACCTGGGCCGGCGTGTCCCGCAGGATCGCGAGGCTGCGGTCCTTGACGTAGGTGATGTTCGGGACGCTGTGACCGCCCCGGGCACCGGGGGGGCTCAGGGAGGGGTCGAGCACGTCCCGCTCGAAGGAGCCCAGGGCGCGCATCACCACGTCCAAGGACACGTAGCGGGGCCGGAACTCCAGGAGACGCAGCGGAGCGCGCTGCTCCCCGTGGTCGCGGGCCATCGAGGCGTCCAGGTCCATCATCACCTTCAGGAGCTTGTCCACCTCGGTGGCCACGTCCATCACCAACACCGCATCGCCGAGGGTCGTCAGGTTGTCCACCGACGAACCCCCGCGCCCGCCGCGCTCCTCGACGTAGAACCGGCGTCCACGCAGCTCCTTCACCAGGCGGTACAGGCTCTTGGCGTCCATCTGTTCGGGTTGGTAACGCCGCACCACGACCTCGTCGGCCGAGAAGACCGGCGTCCTGGCCTGGAGCTCGGCCCGCGTCAGGGGGCCGGAATCGTCCTCCTGCACGATCCCCGGGGCCGACGGGGCAAGCCAGGTTCCGCACCAGGCGGTGCTGGCCAGGGCGAGCGGGAGGAGCATCTGCATGGTTCGCTTCATGTTGCTAGGTCGGGGTCGAACGGGATCACTACAGCGGCTGGAGTCCACGCGGCCGGAAGCACCGCGGCTGGGCTCCCTAGGGGTAGGGGTCGTCCTCGAGCCCGTCGTCCACGGGCGGATCCAGCAGGATCAGCCGCACGCGGCCGCTGCGCAGCTCGAGGGAATCGGGGGTGTATGCCGCCGGCGGCAGGGGCGGCAGGGGCTCTTCGGGGACCAGGAGGGCGGTGCCCGGGTCCGCGGGCGCGGAACCCTGCTCCCTCACCGCGAGGGACGGAGCGTCCGCGGGCCGCTCTTCGCCGCCGCGGGGCACGAGCAACAGGAGCAGCGCCGCCGCCGCGAGGAGCACCGCCGCCCGCGGCGCGAGCCGCTGACGCAGGCGCAGGGCGCGGCCGGTACCGGACCGCGGCCGAGCCGCCGCAAAGCGCTCGAGGGCCCGGTCCAGCTCCGGCGCGGACCGGGAGTCCCGCCGCACTCCGTCCCAGGCGGTGCGCATCCACGCCACCGCGTCGGCGGTGCGCCCGTCCTGCGTCTGGGCCTCCAGGTCCGCTTCGGACCCGGCCGGGTCGTCGGGCTCCGCCCGCTGCCACAACTCCGCCAGACGTTCGAGGGGATCGGGCTCAGCCACGGGACTCCTCCGGACGCAAGGGTCCATCCGCGGGGTCGAGGCCGGGTTGCAGCTTGCTCCGCAACCGACGGCGCGCGAGGGTCAACAGGGACCGCACGCTGGAGGGGCTGATCCCCAGGCTGGCGGCGACCTCTTCGGTGCTGTGCCCTTCCAAGTCCCGCAGGACGAAGGCCTCGCGCTCCCGCAGCGTCAGGGTGCCCAGGGTCTCGGTCAGGATGCGGCGGACCTCCAGCTGGGAGGCCACGTCCGCGGGATCCGGCAACACGACCTCGGGACTGCGGCGAGCCGCCTGCTCTTCGTGCTGTCGCCGCACGAGGCTGCGTCGGCCCCGGTCCCGGCACAGGTTCAGGACCACCGCCGTGCGCCAGGGGCGGTAGGGACGCGCGCGGTCGCGGTCGGGTAGGCGGTCGAGGAGGTGCACCATGGCATCGAGGGCGAGCTCGTCGGCCTCGGCCGCCGCCCCGGCGTGGAAGCCCAGGCACAGCCGCCAGACCGGCGGGTGTTCGGCTCGGAACCAGGCGTCGATCGCCCCGGCGTCCCCGGCGAGGACCCGCGTCAGCAGGTCCTCGTCGAACGTCCCATCGGTGGCAGGCGGGGGGATTGCGGGTTCCATCGCGAACAGCAGGGGTACGCGGGCCGGCGCCGGGGCGCTGAAAGAAAAATCCGCCCGTGGCGCGGAGGGTGCCGCAGGCCCCTCCGGGGGATAGGCTCCGCCCCGTGAACGCACCGCCGCCCCGCCCCGGCCAGGGCCTCGTGGCCCTGGTTCGACGACCGGCCGGGTCCCTTTCGGCCTGCGAGCTGGTCCATCGTCCGCGCAAGCCCGTGGAGCTCGCCGTCGCGCTGGAGCAGCACGCCGCCTACGTCGAAGCCCTCGAGGATCTCGGGGTCGAGGTCCGCTGCTTGGACCCGCTCCCCGAACATCCGGACGCGGCCTTCGTCGAGGACTGCGCGCTGGTCCTCGAGGAGCTCGCGGTCCTGACGCTCCCGGGGGCCCCGTCGCGACGGGGAGAGGTCGCGAGCGTGCGCGCCGCCCTGGCGGAATACCGCGAGCTGGCCGCGCTGGACGACCCGGCGACCCTGGACGGCGGAGACGTGCTCCGGGCCGACGACACCCTGTTCGTCGGTTGGTCGTCGCGGACCAACCACGCCGGCCTGCGGGCCCTGGCCCACCTGGTGCTCCACGAGGGGTTGCGCGTCAAGGCCGTCGAGGTCCGTGGCGCCCTGCACCTCAAGACCGCCGCCTCGGATCTGGGGGAGGAGCGCCTGTTGGTGGATCCCCGCTGGCTGAACCTCGAGCGGGTCCAGGAGCTCGAGTGCATCCCCGTCCCGGCGGAGGAACCCCAGGGGGCGAACGTGCTGCGCATCGGACGACACGTGCTGTTGCCCGCCTCCGCACCACGCACCGCCGACCTGTTGGCGGGCCTCGGCCTGGAGGTCCACCCCGTCCCCCTGGGAGCCTTCGAGGACATGGAGGCCGGCCCGACCTGCCTGTCCCTGGTGTTCCGGCCCTGATCGCCGCCGGTGGTCAACTCTCCGACGGCGGAGCGGTGGCGAATTCGTGCTGGTCGTCCTTGCCGATCCCCGGCACGAAGAGGACCAACCCCAGGAAGAACGCGAGGTAGAGCCCGAGGTAGGCCAGGGGGAACCACCAGGGCAAGAAGCCCATGGCCAGGCGCTCCTGCACGTCGGCCCACCCGTCGGCGGGGACGGGCGAGACGACCAACTTGACGATCCAAGCGAAGAACAGGACGCCGAAGATCGGCCAGTAGTTGCGCAAGAATCGCTGCCGCAGGGCCTGGCCGCGGGAGATCTTGAAGCGCGGGTGGAACAGGTCCTCGGCGATCAGCTCGCCCCAGGCGTGCTCCGGCGAGCGCGGGTCGCGCCGCAGGATCGGTCCGTAGAAGTTCTCCTCGATCAGGCGCAGGCGCACGTACCAGAGGTCGGAGTAGCGGAAGCGACGGGACTCGAAGGCCCAGAAGGTCGCCACCAGCGCCAGGCCCACCAACAGGATCCAGTGGGAGTGCGTGCCGTCGCCGAACGAAAAGGACAGGAGGCCGGCCGTCGTGATCACCGCCCAGTTGGTGGTGGTGTCGAGCCGCATGCGCCACTGGGTCGCGCGGAACAGCTCACCCCGATACAGGTGCACCAGGGCCGACACGTACTCCTGCCGCGAGATCGGCGTCGACTCGTAGTCCGCACGGGGCGCCTCCCCGGAACCCGGAACGGGATCGCGGGACACACTTCCTCGAGGAAGGGGATGCTCCATCGTCCCGGCATTCTGCGCTGCCGGCCCCGAACGATCCACCGGACGCCGCCCCGATCCGGCCTCGATTCGGCCTCGATTCGGGGGCTTGCTTCCCGGCGACGCAGACCCCACCCTCCGCCCATGCCGCGCAGCTCCATCCTCTCGCTGGTCGTCCTGCCCCTGATCCTGGCCACGGCCGTGTTCGTCTGGAGCCCCGGTCTCGTGCTCCGCGCCGCCGAGCCCGCCCCCGTCGGGCACGGGTCCCCGACCTGGCCGCGGGCCGCGGAGGGAACCGGGGGGACGTCTGCGGAGCCCGCCTCCGACGAGCCCGACCCGGCCGACAGCGCCTCCCCCGGGGCCCTGCTCGACGCGTTCTTCGCCGTGGACCTGGGCGCCGGCGGGGACCCCGGGGAGCGGCGACGTTTCCTCGCGCTCTTCCACCCCGAGCAGGCGCGGATCCTGGTCCAACGCCCGTCCCCTGCTGGGGATGGGACCTGGGTCACCCTGACCCCCTCGAGCCTCGCCGATCACCGCTCGGGGGAACCCCGGCGAGAGCTCGAGCGTGAGCTCGCGACCTCGGCGCGCAGCGCGAGCGCCCGCTGCACCACGGCGACCCCCACCGAGGACGCGGGCTCCCCGCGGATCCTCGAGTTCCACCTGGGCCTCGAGGGCGGGCGTTGGTGGATCCTGAACCTGGTGTCCGGCCCCGGGAGCCCCTAACCCGGCCCTAGAAGCGGACGGTCGTCCCGACGCCGAGGCCCGCGTCGGACCCCCCGCGCACGTGCCAGGCCGCGCCGTAGAACACCCCCCCGCTCCAGCCGCTGCGCACGCGCTGGAGGCGGTCGAAGGAGGCCGACACGTTGATTCCTCCGGTGGCGTCCACCAACGCGAGGGTCAGGTGCAAGGCCTCCAGGTCCGCATCGGCCGGGTCCCCGTCTCCGGCGAACGGGAAGGCCAGGCTCCAGATCGCGGCCTCGTCGGGGCCGACGGACCAGTACCCCCCGGCCTCGGAACCCCCCTCGGCGGACCCCTCTTCGATCGTGGCGACGCGCGCGGGGCCGAAGGCCACCAGGGCCGCGTCCACCAGTTGGCAACCGCCCGGGTCCAGCCGCAGGATGGAGCTGCCGTCATTCTGCACGCGGACGTGGAAGCGGGCCTCGTAGCCCTCCTCGGCCTCCTCGATGCCCCGCCAGGAGAACACCGCCCGGCCCAGGGCCGGGGCGCCGGGATCCGGGGCGACCGCGACCTCGAAGGGGCTCGGCTCGAAGCGCACGCCGGACCAGCTCACGCAGGCCGAGGCGCCGAGCAGGATCAGACAGCCGGACAGACGGGCCAGGAGGCGGCGCCGGGGGGCGCGGGAGAGGAGGGCCATGGCGGAGGAAGCGGGTTCGCCGGCCGGGGCAGGCGGCTCGGGCGGGAACGGGGAGGCCGAGGGCCCCCGGGGTGCCCCCAGCCTACAGATTCCGGTCTTCGGTCGCTGCGAAGGCCAGGGGGGCCCTTGCTGCCCGGTCACCGGCTCCTTAGAACGGGGCGCTGGAATCACCGAGTTCCCCTCCCCGCGCGGCTGAACCACCCCCGCGCGCCGCACTCGCGCGCCTCCCGTAATAGATGAACGTCTTCTGCCGCCTCTTCGGACACACCTGGGTCCCCCAGACCGAGGCCCCTGCCGCGCGCTGGAACACCACCAAGGACGGGCACATCCTGACCGCCTCCACCAAGGAGTCGGACGTGCGCCACTTCCAGGAATGCGTGCGTTGCGGCGATCGCAAGGACGATTCCCCGCGGCGCTTCGACGCCGACGGGATCGAAGAATCCCAAGGGGCGGATCCCGCCAGCTGAGCCACCGCTCCGGCGGTCGATCGGATCAGGGGGTCTTCCAGCGGGCCTCGATGATCTCACGCAGGCGCGGTTGGTCGACGGTGAAGCTGGTGTCGCCGCGCCCCGGTTCCCCGACGAACCACTTCCACAGGAAGGCCCCGCGCAACCAGGCGCTCTCGGCTTGCAGGACCTCGAGGGCCACCGCGAGGCAGCGCTCCTGGAGGTCTTCGGCCGACGCCCGCGCGGACGCCGGAACGCGGCCGTCCTTCCAGGGCTCCAGGGCGGCCACCAGCGAGACGTCGTAGCCCAACTCGGTGAAGACCACGGGTTTGCCGGTCTGCTCGTGGACCGCACGCAGGGCCGCCAACACCGGCCGCCAGCCGGCCCGCAGGGTGTCCTCGTCCGGCAGGCCGGCGGCTGCCTCCGCGACAGCCTCCCCTCCGGCCGCGGGGTCCGTGGATTCCGGCGCGGGAACGAGGGGGAAGTAGGCCTGCACGCCGACCGCGTCGAGCACGTCCCAGAAGGTGACGCGCTGGTAGTCGGTCCAGTTCGCCGCATAGGTGAGCTTCGCATCCGTCACCGCGCGCACCGCCGCGACGATGCGGCGCCAGTCCCCGTCGGAGTCCAGGGTCCGGTCGAGCTCGGTCCCCACGCAGAACGCATCGGCGTCCGCGGTCGCCCGGGCGACCGCGACGATCCAGGCCGAGTAGCTGCTCCAGAAGCGGGCCCAGGAGGCTTCGTCCTCGAAGGTGATGTCCCCGCGCCACGCGAAGGGACTGCCCCAATACGCCAGGTGGGGCTTCACGAGGATCTGCATGCCCTGTTCCCGGGCGACCCGCAGGGGCCGCGCCAACCACTCCGGGGGCTCGTCCGGATCGAAGGCCCGCCAACGCACGCTGCCGTCCGCCAGGATCCGCGCGTAGGGATGGATCGCGACCCAGTTCGCCCCCAGATCCCGCAGCTCGACGAGCTCGTCGCCGAACCCGTCGCTGCCCCACTCCCAGCCCCAGGTCTGGCACGAGATGGTCATCCCGCGCACGGTGTCGCCGGACCCCTCGGGATCCGCGGACCCGGCCTGGGGCGCTCCGCCGTCCTGGGCCAGGAGACCCAGACAGCACAGGAGTTGGACACCGAGCAGCATCGGAGCGCCAGTCGTATGCGATATTCCGGACCGGCGCAAGCGGCACCGCGAACCGGAGATGCGGCCCCCGGGGACGTCCCGGCGCCGGCGAGCGGCTCCCCGCGGAATCGAGCTTGCCGAATCCGCCTCCCCGGGCGACCCTGGAGACATGCCCGAAGGATTCTGGGAAAGCCTGTGGAACCCCGAGAGCTACCTGAAGGTGCTCCTTCTCCTGGTGACCTACCCCTTCTGGGGCCCCATCGTGAAGGTCCTGTGGGAAGAGCTGCAGGACTCCCTGGCGCCGGAGGGTGGGGTGTACGGCAAGCGCGAGCAGCGCACGGTCGCCCGTCGGGCGCCGGGCCAGGACCCCTGGGTCAACCTGCCCCTCGCCAGCCATCGACAACGCCTCGACGGAGCCGCGGCGCGACGCTCCCAACCCGGAGGCGCGGCAGCCCCGGGCGCGGCCGGACCCCGCTCCGGCGGGGCGGGGCGCACCCGGCGTTCAGCCCCCGCTCGAGAGGCGCCGGCGCGGACCGGTGCGGCGGTGCAGTCGGCCCGCCCGTCCCAGGCGATGGGACCGCGCCGCCGCGGGTTCTGAGCGGCGCCTGTCCCGAGGCAACCCCGTCGGCAGGCCCCGGGAGCGGCGGATCACCGGCGCCCACACCACGCTTGCTCCGCGGCTCCGATCCGCTAGCTTGCGGGTCCGATGCCGCTCCCCACCCCGCTCCATCCCCGCACGTCTCCCCTCTGCACCAGCTTGGCCTGGAAGGAGTGGGCCGGCTACCACGCCGTGTGCCGGTACGACACCGTGCTCGACCGCGAGTACTTCGCGCTGCGCCACGCGGCCACGGTCATGGACGCGACCCCGCTGTACAAGGTGGACGTCCAGGGACCCGATGCCGCCCTGCTCTTGTCGCGGGTCACGGTGCGCGACTTCCGCCGCACCCGCCTCGGCCGGGTCTCCTACGTCTGCTGGACCGACCCCCTGGGTCGTGTGCTCGACGACGGCACGGTGACCCGCCTGGATGACCAGCACTTCCGGCTGACCTCCGCGGACCCGGCGTGGGCCTGGTTCTCCCAACACGCCCGGGGACTCGACGTGCGGCTGACGGACGTGAGCTCCGAGTTCGTCGCCCTGGCCGTCCAAGGTCCGCGCTCGCGGGATGTGGTCCAGGCCGTGGCCGGGGACGAGGCCGCTGGCCTGGGGTACTTCCGGGCGGCGCAGGTCTCCCTCGCGGGCCGGCCGGGGGTGGTCACGCGCACCGGCTACACCGGGGACCTGGGCTACGAGCTGTGGGTCCCCGGCGAGGATGCCCTGACCGTCTGGGATGCGGTGCTGGAATCCGGACGCCCCCACGGACTCCTTCCGATGGGCCTCGACGCCCTGGACATCGCGCGGGTCGAAGCGGGCTACGTCCTGCATGGCGTGGACTACTTCTCGGCCAAGCGCGCCTGGGCCCCCCACCAGATGTCGACGCCCTACGAGCTGGGCTTCGATTGGATGGTGAAGCTGGAGCGCCAGGGGGAAGACGAGGGCTCCTTCCAGGCCTTCGTCGGCCAACGCGCCCTGCGGGAGGAAGCCGCCCGGGGTCCGGCGCGCCGGCTGGTCGCCCTCGAGGTGGACTGGGACGAGTTCGAACGCCTGCACGCGGTCTGGGGCGTTCCCCCCCACCTGCCCCTGGGCACCTGCCGCGAGGGCGTGCCGGTCTTCCTCGGCAGCCGCCAGATCGGCCAGGCGACCAGCCGCACGTGGTCGCCGGCCCTGAAGAAGTACCTCGCCCTGGCGACGGTCGAAGCGCGCCACGGGGCGCCCGGCACCCAGCTCGCGATCGAGGTGACCGTCGAGTACCACCGCAGCCCCTGCCCGGCCACCGTGATCGCTCTACCCGCCCTCGACCTTCCGCGGAGGAAGTCCTGATGGCCCGCAGCTACGACGCCCTCGTCATCGGCGGCGGGCACAACGGCCTGGCGGCGGCGGCCTACCTCGCGCGCGCCGGTCGGCGGGTGCTGGTCCTCGAACGCCGCCACGTCCTCGGGGGCGCCGCGGTCAGCGAGGAGGTGTTCCCCGGGTTCACGTTCTCGGTCTGCTCCTACGTCGTCAGCCTGCTGCGGCCCTGGATCGTGCGCGATCTGGACCTGGCCAAACACGGCCTCGACATCATCCCCCTGGAGGCCTCGTTCCTGCCCCTGCCGGACGGGCGCTCCCTGTTGCGCTCCTCCGATCCGGAAGAGACCTACAACGAGATCTCCCGCTTCAGCGCCCGGGACGCCGAGCGCTACGGGGAATGGGGCCGCGCCATGTCGAAGATGGCGCAGTTCGCGAAGCCGATGATCGACGGCCCCGTGGCCGACCCGACCACGCGCAAGCCCGGCGAGCTGCTGGAGCTCCTGCGCCTGGGCCGCCACGCGGGGGACGCGGCCGAGGACGAATTGGAGCTGCGCCTCCAACTGATGACCGCCAGCGCGGTCGACCTGCTGGACGAGTGGTTCGAGTCCGACGTGCTCAAGGCGCCGATGTCCGTCAGCGGCATCATCGGCACGATGCTCGGGGTGCGCTCCCCCGGCACCGCCTACGTCCTCCTCCATCACTACATGGGCGAGATCGACGGGGCCTTCCGCTCCTGGGGTTTCGCGCGCGGGGGCACCGGCATGGTCTCCGAGTCCATCGCCAGCGCGGCCCGCGCCCACGGGGCGGTCATCCGTACCGAGGCCCCGGTGGCGCGCGTGCTGGTCCGCGACGGACGCGCCCAGGGCGTCGTCCTCGAAAGCGGCGAGGAGATCCACGCCCGCGCGGTGATCTCCGGCTGCGATCCGCGCCTGACCTTCCTCGGCTTCGTCGGCGAGGAGCACCTGCCGCCCGACTTCGTGGCCGAGATCCAGCGCTTCCGCTTCCGGGGCTCCTCCGGCAAGGTCAACCTGGCCCTCGACCGACTGCCGGAGTTCCAGTGCCGACCGGGCGACGGCGCCCACCTGCGGGGCGACATCGCGATCGCGCCGTCGATCGAATACCTCGAACGCGCCTTCGACGACGCCAAGGCGGGCCGCTTCTCGCGGCGCCCCTACATCAACGTGGTCCTGCCCTCCGTCGTCGACCCGAGCGTGGCCCCGCCGGGCAAGCACGTGATGTCCTGCTTCGTGCAGTACGCCCCGTGGAACCTGGAGGGCGGCCCCAGCCGCTGGCCCGAGGAACGCGAGGCCTTCGGCGACGCGGTCATGGACACCCTGGCCGAGTACATCCCGGACATCCGCGAGATCACGTTGCACCGGCAGGTCCTGACGCCCTGGGACCTGCAACAGGAGTTCGGCCTCAGCGAGGGCAACATCTTCCACGGCGAGCTGTCCCTCGAACAGCTCGCGTTCCTGCGCCCCGCGGCCGGTTGGGCGCGCTACCGCACGCCCCTCAAGGGCCTCTGGTTGGCCGGTTCGGGCGCCCACCCCGGCGGCGGCATCATGGGCGCGCCCGGTGCGCTCTGCGCCAAGGCGATCCTGGGCGCGGGAGGTCTGCGATGAGCGCCCGTGCCGACGTCGTCGTCCTCGGGGCCAGCATCGACGGCCTGGTCGCCGCGGCCCACCTGGCAGCGGCGGGCCGCGAAGTCGTGGTGGTCGATCCCGCCCCGCGCGCCGGCGGGGTCGCCCGGCGGGACGAATTCCATCCGGGCTTCCGCGCACCGGGCCTCCTGCACGACGAACATCTGCTGCGCCGTGCGGGCCTGGCCGGCCTGGGCCTGGAGCGCCACGGTCTCAGCTGGCGCCCCGCCCCCCGTCTGCTCGTCGCCGACGGCGAGGGCGCCGGGCTCTCGGTCGCGCACGAGGCCGAGGACATGCGTACGGCCCTGGTCGGCGACGACGCCCTCGACCTGGGTGCCTACGGCCGCTGGCGCGCACAACTCGCGCACTGGCAGCCCTTCGCCCGCGAGGCCCTCGATTCCGCACCCCCGAACCTGGTGACCCCGACGAAGCGGGCGCTCTTGGCCTTCGCCCAGAAGGGCCTGGCCCTGCGCCGGCTACCGGACAAGTCTCTCCACGAGCTCCTGCGCGCCGCCGCGATGCCGGCCCAGGACTGGCTCGACGAGCACTTCCATCACCCGCTGCTCCGGGCGGGCTTGGTCGCCCCGGCCTTGACCCCCGGCGTCCTCGGCCCGCGCGCGGCCGGCACGGGCCTCATGGTCCTGTTGCGCGAATGCGCCGCGGGGGAACAACCCGTGGGCGGCCTCGCCGCGGTGACCGACGCGTTGCTGGAGGCCAGCCGAGCCCTCGGTGTCGAGCTGCGCATCGGCATCGGTCCCGAGGAGGTCCAGGTCAACTCGCGCGGCGTGCAGGGCGTGAGCCTCAGCAGCGGCGAGACCATCGAGACGCACATCGTGGTCTCGTCCGAGGACGTGCGCACGACCCTGCGGACGCGCCTGCGCCCCGGAAGCGCCTCGGACGTCCAGGAGCGCGCCGCCTCGGCCTGGCGCGCCCGCGGCGCCGTGGCCGCCGTCCGCCTCGCCCTGGCCAACGCGCCGCGTTTCCGGGGCCGGGAAGAGCAAGCCGTCGAGCGCTGCGTCACGGCCGAATCCCTGCGGGTCCTCGAGACCACCGCGGATGCGCTGAAATACGGCGAGGTGGCCGTGCGGCCCTGGCTCGACATCCGCATCCCGACCCACGGGGACCCCACCCTGGGCCCGGCCGGGCAACACGTGGCCACGCTGCTGGTCCACGGCGTGTCCCCGGCCACGGGGTCGGAAGACCGCGAGGCGGCGCGGGCAGAGGTCCACGACAAGGCCCTGGCCGAGCTCGAACGCGTGGCCCCGGGGACCGCCGCCGACGTTCTCGGGCACGAGGTCCTCCTGCCCTTGGACCTGGCCGAACAGTTCGGAGTGGACGGAGGACACCTGTTCGGCGGTGAGTTGGCCCTCGACCAACTCTGGGTCCGCCGCCCCAGCCTCCCCCTGTCACGCTACGCGTCCGGGATCCCCGGCCTGTACTTGGCCGGCGCCTCGAGCCACCCCGGCGGCCCCTTCGTCGCCGGCGCGGGCGCTCTCGCGGCAAAGGCCGTGCTGCAGCGTTAGTCCCCGAAGCCCGTGACCCGGGAACCACAGCGTCCGCGGCCCGCGCGGGCTCAGCAGAACCCGAACACGAACTCGATGCGCAACGCGCTCGTCAGGCCGACGCGCACGCCGAAGGTGGCGGCCGGGTCCAAGAGGGCGCCCTGGACGTAGACGTTCGTGCCGAGGAGGTTGAGGTCGTCGGGCACCGTCAGCAGGAACTGGACCGGTGCGCTGCCATCCCAGTCCGGCCCCGCGAGGACCGGCGGTAGGAGGCTGCCCGGGGAGAGGTCGACCAGGAGCTCGCCGACGGCACCCGGTCCGTCCATGCCGAAGCCGGGGAGCGGGAGGCCGGCCGGGAACCCCGGGGCCGGGTTCAGCGAGAGCACCAGGAAGGACTGGGAGCCGGGGGCCTGGGTCCCGAGCGGGTTGTCGATGCCGACGATGAACCGGTTGCCGCTCTCGGCCCGACCCTTGACCAGGACGAGGCTGTCCCTGGGGTTGAGCGTGTCCCCGTAGCGCAGGAAGGCGGCGTTGTTCAACGAGAAGAACGTCTCTCCGCCATCCTCCAGCGCGACCAGGTCGTCGAGGCGATCCCCGTCGAGGTCGGTCGCGAGGAGCGCCGGGCCCGCGTCGAAGGGCAGGCTGCGCTCGACCCACTGGCCGCCGCTGTAGTCCATCCAAAGCGCCTCGGCGTCGGTAGCCGCGAGCAGCTCCGCGTCGCCGTCCGCATCCAAGTCGGCGAAGTCCAGGTCCCTCGGGTTGCCGAACAAAAGCGTTCGGTCCGTGCGCGCGAAGGAGCCTCCGACGCCGTCGGTGTTCTCGAAGAACGCGACGAAGTCCGCGCCCGCTCCGCACCCGGCCAGGTCCAGGTCCCCATCGCGATCGTAGTCCCCCGCGACAAGACGGGAGGCTCCGGGGACGTTCGTCGCCAGGGGCTCGAGGCTCCAACTGGTCCCCTGTCCGTTGCCGTTCGCATACCAGGCGAGGGAGTTCAGTTCCGCGTCTGCCGCCAGGACGTCGATGTCCCCGTCCGCGTCGATGTCCGCCCCCAGGGCCCAGCTCGCGCCCGGTGCGAGGGTGTCGATGAGCCGCAGGCTCCAGGCCTGTCCGTCACCGTTCAGGTTGTCGTACCAGCCGATCGCGTCCGCCCCTTCGGCGCTGACGAGGACATCCAGGGCCCCGTCCCCGTCGACGTCCACCGCGTCCAACGCCGACGGCAGGCTCGGCGTGCCGATGACCGTGGTGTTCCAGGTCGAGGTGAAGACCCCCGTGTTCTCGAACCACTGGACGCTGCTGCCGCTCGTGGCGCTCAAGACATCCGTGTCGCCGTCGCCATCCACGTCGCCGGTCGCCACGTGGGTCGTGTCGCTCGCCACGGCGATGGCGTTCTCGGTCCAGAAGGAGCTCGACCCCGCGTTCTCCCACCAGTCCAACTGGTTGAGGGTCGGGTAGGCGCCGACGGGGTCGGGGTCTCCGTCCCCGTCGATGTCGCCCATGGCGATCGCCGGGGGCGGGTGGTTGGGATGCCCATCGATGAAGACCGGGAACGCCGCCCCGAAGAAGCGGTTGGTCGGCCGGGACCCGAACGCGCGGGCGGGCAGTGAGCCCGTGTTCGCCAGGACGATGTCGGTGCGCCCATCCGCATCGACGTCGCCGATGGCCAGGTCCAGGGGGATGAAGAACGAGAAGACGTCGTAGGTGATGAGGTCGTGGAACGAGTCGTCCGTCCCGAGCCCCATGTTCTCGAGGGCGGTGACCCCCGGCGGGCTGTCCTGGATGAGGGTCAGGTCCGCGAACCCGTCGTCATTGAAGTCGCCGACGTGCAAGAACTGCGCCCCGCAGTCGTCCGAGACCAACTCGGTCCGGTTCCAGGCCGTCCCATCCTTGTTCGTGTTGAAGTAACCGATGACGGCCTCGGCTTCGTCGATCGCGAACAGATCGACCCCGCCCGCCTGGTCGGTGTCGAGGGCCACCTGCAAGAAGACGCGCATGTTCGGTGCGTCGATCAGGTGTTCCGCCCAGGTGCTGCCATCGCCGAGGGTGTTCTCGAGCCAGCCGACCACTCCGCCGCCGGCCCCTGCGATGTCGAGGTCCCCGTCTCCATCGGCATCGAGAGGGAGCAGGGAATCGAAGCCCTGCAAGGAGTTCGGGGGGAAGTGCCGCACCCACAGGCTGCCGTCCCCGTTGCGGTTCTCGAACCAGGACAGGGTCGCGGGCAGGGTCTCGCCGACCAGGACGTCCTGGTCCCCGTCTCCATCCACGTCCCCCGTCGCGATCCCTTCCCGTGGCACGAGGATCGTGAAGCCCAGATCGATGTCGGTCCAGGAGCTCCCGTCCCCCAGGTCGTTCCTCCAGACCTTGAGGCCGAAGTCCGAATGGGACAGCAGGTCCAACGCTCCATCGCCGTTGAAGTCCGCGACGAGCAGGCTCAAGTAGCGGTACGCGAGCGAGGGGTCGATCACGTGCTTCGTCCAGACCCCCCTCGCCCCCCGGGGGTTCTCGAGCCACCAGAGCTCCCCCCCACTGCCTCCACCGCTCACACTGCTGTTGGCACAGACCAGGTCCGGGGCCCCGTCCCCGTTCACGTCCCCCAACTCGATGTGCGTCCCGGAGGCAGCCTCTCCGATCTCGAAGGACTCCACCCATTCGAGGCCCTGGGCCCCACAGGGATTCGCGAGCAGGCAGGCACAGGCAAGGGACGCGAGGTACTTCATGTGTTCCGGGAGAGGAGAACAGCAGGCTGCGCGGGCACCTACGGCGCGAGCCCACATGCCTGCGGCAAGCGGCTCAGCCGGTGATCGACACGCAGAATAGCACGTTGCCGAGCCCCACGTGTCGGGTCTCCCGTGCGGCGGGGATACGGCCCCCGCCAGGGTGCACGCCCTCGGCCCCCCCCCCGACGTAACAGCCCTCCGCCGGCCGATGGTAGAATCGGCCTTCCGTAATCAGCTCCTAATCTTCTTTCGCCGGTCCATGCCAATCTCGCTGGGGACCCCGTTCCGATCCGTGGTGTGATAATCCAAGGAGGTCTTCCCATGCTCTCGTTCTCCACGCTCCCTCAGATCCTGCTCCTTGCGGCCCCGGCGGGCCTCCCGGCGGGCGAAGACGTGCTGGATCAGCCGCCCTGCACGGCGACGGCTCTCCTGGCTGCCGACGCGGCGCGCTCGCGGCTCTACGCTGACCTCCAGACCCGGATCGCCGACTGCGTGAACGCCTCGTCGACCGCGGGACCCGGGGGCACGTCAGCGTGCTTCGAGGCCGCGTGGGACGAGTACCTCGAAGGACTTGCCGAGGTGGACCGAATGCACGTCGCTCGCCTCCGGCTGTGCGAGCTCGTCGGACAACAACCCTACGATCCCAGCCTGGACCCGGCGGACTACGTCGTCGGCGTGAACAACCCGTACTTCCCGCTGGAGCCGGGTACGACGGCGATCTTCGAGGGCCTCGGCGAGGAAGGGCTGGTGCGCGTGGAAGCCACGACCCTGCTCCGCACGGTCCAGATCGCGGGCGTCGACTGCACCGCCAGCCGAGTGGTCGAAACCCTGAACGGCCAGGTCACCGAGATCACGCAGGACTGGTACGCCCAGGACGTGCTCGGGAACGTCTGGTACTTCGGTGAGAGCACGGTCGCGTTCGAGGACGGGATTCCGACCAGCATGGACGGCTCCTGGCGGGCGGGCACCGATGGGGCCCGGCCCGGTATCGTGATGTTGGCCGAGCCCCAGGTCGGAGTGTCCTATCGCAAGGAGCTGAAGCTCGGCGACGCCGAGGACGCGGCCACGGTCCTGTCGATCGGCGAGTCCGTGGACGTCCCCTACGGCCACATCGACGGCGCGCTCCGCGTTCGCGATTTCTCCCCGCTGGAGCCGGACGATGCGGAAGACGAGGACAAGTACTACGGCACCGGTATCGGCCTCGTCCTCGAACTGGACAACGAAACGGGCGAGCGACTGGAGCTGGTCGAGCTCCGGAAGCGGTAGCGGAGCGACCTGTGCGCGTACTCCTGGTCGAGGACTCGATCCGCCTCCAAGAGTCCCTCAAGGAGGGCTTCCGCCGCATCGGAGTCGCCCTGGACATCGTCTCCGACGGGAAGACGGGTTTGAGTCGGGCCCTGCACGACCCGTACGACGTCGTGATCCTGGATCTGATGCTGCCGGGCCTGAACGGCATCGAAGTCCTGGAGCGGCTGCGGCAGGAAGGATCCGAGGTCCACGTGCTGGTCCTCACCGCGCGCGATACCGTGACCGATCGGGTCCGTGGCTTGCAGAAGGGCGCGGACGACTACCTGTCGAAGCCCTTCGACTTCGAAGAGCTCGTGGCGCGCGTGCACGCCCTGGCCCGACGGAAGTACCGAACGAAGACCAGCCGGTTCGAGCTCGGGGACGTCACCCTGGACCTCGCCGAGCGGAGCGTCAGCTGTGGAGGAAACCAGATCGAGCTCACCAAGCGTGAGTTCTCCCTGCTGGAATTCCTCACGTACCGGCGTGGCCAACCGGTCAGCCGGATCGAGATCGAGGACCATATCTACGGCGAACACAACCTGCCGTCGAGCAATGCCGTCGACTCGGCCATCTGTACGCTGCGCGGCAAACTGGCGCGATACTCCGCGTACCGGTTGATCCACACCAAGCGCGGGGTCGGCTACGTGCTGGATCCAGCGTCGTGAAGTCCCTCCGCCTGCGCGTCACCGCCGGCGTGTTGATTGCGCAGCTAGTGCTCCTGGGGGCGGGCACGGCGATCGCGTACCGCTCGGGGAAGGGGATCATGACGGCGCAGTTCGATGAAACCCTGGGGGCCAAAGCTCGAGCGATCGAGAGCCTGCTGGAACAGGAAGGAGACTTCGTCGGCGTCGAGTACGTCGAGGGGCTCTTCCCGGAATACGAGCGGGCCGAGGCCCCGGAGTACTTCCAGGTCTTCCGCGAGGACGGCCGCCGAGTCGCCCTCTCGCCGACCCTCGACGGCGTACCGTTGCCCGTGCGCGAGGACCTGGTGGACACCGGACGAGGTTGGGACCTCCTCGGACCCGACGGCCGAGGGCTGCGCTGCCTGGCCCTGGGGATCGTCGCCCGGGACGTGGAGCCGGACGAGGACACCGGAGCCGCCCCGGTTCCCGCCCGCTGCACGGCCGTGCTGGCCAAGAGCCGCCGGGGCTTGGACCGTCTGGCACACCTGCTCCTGGGCGCCCTGATCGCCGGCGCGGCGTTGCTGGCGGCCTGTGGGTTCGGTCTGACCTGGTGGGCGGTCGGTGTCTGCCTCCGTCCCCTGGGGACCTTCGGGCGCCGGGTCGAGGAGATCGACGCCCAGACGATCGCCGTCCCCCTGGACGCCGCGAGCTTCCCCCGCGAGCTCGCCCCCGTCGTCGCATCGCTGAACGACCTCCTGAAGCGTCTCGATTCCGCACTCCGCGCTGAGCGCCGCACCGCCTCGAACGTTGCGCACGAGTTGAGGACGCCGATCAGCGAATTGCGGACACTGACTGAGATCGCGCTGCAGCGAGAGAGTACCCCCGACTATCGTCGACACGCGCTCGCGGAGGCCCACGAGATCGCCCTCCAGTTGGAGCGGCTCATCCGGATGGTGCGCCGACTGGGGGACATCGACGCGCGCTCTTCGCCCTTGCCCGGAACAGAGATCTCCCTGGCCGGTGTGCTCGGAAGAGTCCACCGCTCCTTCCAGGAGCGAGCGGAAGCGAGAGATCTGAAGCTGGAGCTCTCCGTCAACGGAGCGCTGGCCCACTGCGACCCGGACGCGTTCGAGAGCATCTGCCGAAATCTCGTCGGCAATGCGGTCGAGTATGCGCCCCACGGCAGTCGCGTCCTGATCCTCGGCATGTCGTCGGGGGAGAGCGCCACCGTACGGGTCGAGAACGCGTGCCAGGACATCTCCCAGGATGACCTCGGGCGCCTCACCGAACCGTTCTGGCGTGGCTCCGGTTCGCGCTCCGAAGCCCACCACCACGGCCTGGGGCTGACGATCGCCGAGGGGATGGCGCGGCTGTCCGGCGTGGACCTGCGGTTTCACATCGAAGCCGGGCTGTTCATCGCCAACGCAACGGCTCCGCTCTCGGGGGAGCGAGCCTCCTAGGGCCTGTTCGTCGCTGGGCGCGAGGCCCAAGCTCTTTCGCCTCGATCATCCCTGCGTAATGCATGTTCTCTATGGAGAACTACTTTGAGTCTGTGGTGCCACGCCGAATCAAGAACGCAACGCCAAAGAGACTCAAGACCATGAAGCACAGTCTGTACCCCCTCGCGCTCCTCGCACCTGTCCTGCCCTGGAGCATGACCCCGATCGCCGATGGCGGAGAAGAGCTCGAGCTCGATGAGGCCGCGGTCTTCTTCGAGTGGAACTCGACCGACGGGGACTATGGCATCCAGTTCTTCTGGGACGGGGAGCCGTGGGACAAGATGAAGTTGGAGGGCCCCGACGGTCGTGCCGTACTCCGCATCGGAGCGCGACAGAACGTCCAGGCGCAAGGCCTGACGGAGGGCTTCTTCGAGAGCGCGGAACCCTCGAGCGACGATCTGCCTCTGGAGGAGTTCCTGGAGCGCTTCCCGGAGGGCGAATACGAGTACGAGGGACGCACCCTCGAGGGACAGCAGCTCGAAGGAGAGACGGAGCTCTCGCACACCCTGGCGTCTCCCCCCAGCGGACTGGCTCCAGCGGACATCTCCGTGGACGCGCTGGCCCCTGTCATTCTCAGCTTCGACGCCGTGACGACGGACACGAACGGGAACCCGCTTGCGCCCGTACTCTACGAGGTCGTTCTCGAGGTGGAGATCGATGACCTCGAACGCGTGTTCAGCGTCACGCTCGCAGGGGATGTGGGCAGTCCTGCGGTCACGGTGCCGCCGGAGTTCCTGTTCCCGGGCGCCGAGTACAAGCTCGAGGTCATCGTCCAGGAGGAGAGCGGGAACCGGACCATCTCCGAGACGACGTTCACGACCCTCTGATCGCTGTCCCCCGACGGCTCTGGGCAGGCTTGCCCGGAGCCGTCGCACCGACGATGACCGCAACCCGCTCCATCGCCTGCTCCGGCCTCGCCTGCATGCTCGTGGCCGTGTGGGTAGCGCTCGCAGGCGATCACCACGGCGCCGGGCCGTCCTACCCGCTGAAGTCCGAGGCGGTTCGGGCCCACCATCCCGTACCGGCCCGCGGTTCCAAGGGTGCAGGGCGCCTTCGATCGGTCCGTCGGCCCGAAGCTCTCTCTCCCGCTCTCGAGAGCCCTTCGCGAACGACCGAAGCCCCGGTCCTCAAGGCCGGTCAGACGACCTCGAAGACCTTAATCCGTGGTCGCCTGCTCCTCAGGGACTCAGGGGGAGATGGTCATGAGCTCATTGCGATCGACGCGCTACGGGGGGTCGAAGCGGACTGGGACTTCCCGGGCGGGGACGGTCGATACGAGCTTCGTTTGGCGCCGGGCACCTATGACCTGCACTGGGGGGAACAGGGGAATTGGTTGGCGCGGGTCCGTGTGAAGCCAGGAGAGTCGGAGCACGTTCCGGACCTGGCGGTCCCGGGTTCGGTGCACGGGGAATAACCCCGGGCTACCGAGCTACGCGGGGACTCATGCGCGTGCCCAGTCTGGATACGGACCCCCCGCGAGAAACAGGCGGAACCCGCGGAGGAGTTCACACAGCAAGGACCCGGGATCGAGTGTCGTTACGCACCCCTCAAGGCCACTTGTAAGCACCGTGGGCTTCCTGACATCAAAGTCAGAAACTTCGGAGCCGGTTCTCAGATCGCACGAGATACCGCAGGACGTGCACGGAAACCGTGTTTTGCGCGGAACCCCGGGCGAGCGTGGCCTCATCCCATCCAGTGGCTCTCGGCCGGTTCTTCGCGCCCCCCGGGCCCGAAGACAAGCCGAAAGCTCAGAGTCATACAAGAGAAGACTCGTCGGTGAGCGTTCCAACCGGCGAGGAATCGACAATCCGAAGGAGGGATTCCATGAAGCGTTTCATGCTGTGTATCGCATTGGTTCTCGGCTCGTCTTCCACCGTGGTGAGGGCACAGTGCGGGTTGCCCGACAACCTGAACTCCGCACCCTGCTGCTCACCGGTGACGTTGACCCTTCCAAGCGCCTTTCCACCCATCAACCTGCAGGGACAGGGGATCTGCTGGGACAGTTGCGCGGTCATCGGGCAGACCTGCCAAGTCGTGACCCTTGCGCCCCCGGCGCCGACCACCCTGTGCAGCCAGTACACGGCGGCCCTCGACGTGAGCGATTGCACGGGCCTGTCCCAGATGGGCGGGACCGTCACCCTCGACTACACGCGCACCTGGGAGGAGAGCGTGGTGCCCGGGACGGTGGACTTCCAGGTCTGGCGCTTCGTCGCCAAGGTGGACATGGCAAAGACCTCCACCAATCCGGCGGTCTGTCCGGTCCCCCCGTGCCTGGACTCCGTGCCGACGTGCTTCTTCTACGGGTACGTCGACTACGCCCTGGAGTGCTCGACCCTCGGGTGGCAGTCCTCGGTCGTCCTGTTCCACGGCTGCGATGACTTTCAGCACCAGCCGGTGTACTCGGCGAACCCCGGGGCCTTCCACCCCACCGAGACCTTTGCGGTCGTCGCCCCCGACACGCTCGCCAACCCCTTCAGCCCGGCTCCGGCGCCCCCGCTCGGTGGCGCGCTGATCGCCGAAGCGGTGCGGACCCTGTCGCCGGCGGCGGCGCCCCTCTGCCTGGCGGAGGACTTTCTGATCGGCGGGCAATACACGCCGAACCTGATGGGCTGCGTGTGCCCCTTGGGCTTCACGCCCTTCCAATACACCACCGTCGTCATGGACGGGGCAGGACTGTGCGGCAACGCGTTCCGCGACGTCAACCTCTGGCCGACCTTGCCCTGGTTCGACGTCGTCAGCGCCTCGATCGGGACCTGGACGACGGGCTTCGGCTATCCGGGGCCCGAGCGCGCCTGGGCCGTGGAGGGCCTCTTCCGTTATGACGACATCTGTGCGGTCCCGGGCACGGTGCAGAAGACCTTCGACATCTTCTACGGCGCAGGCACCGAAGGGGGCTACGCCGTGCTGCCGGACCCTGCCGTTCCGCTCACGCAGAACTTCGTGGACCTGGCCAGCAACTACTCCGTGCCCGCCTCCGGGCCGTACACGTTCCCGATCTACGGCACCGTCTTCCCGACGGAGCACCTGATCTACGTGAACTACTAGCCGCCGGCGGTCCCGGGGACCCCGGTCCCCGGGAACTTCCTTCCGGGTCGACCTGGCCGCGCTCCCCGCGCGCCGGGCGGGGGTCCGGATCAGAGCACCGATCAAGCTGGGCGGGAACGTCGGTCGATGGTGGCGGCGGAGCCATGGATTCCGCCCTCAAGATCGCACTGGTCCTCGCCTTCCTGCCGTTCTGGTACAAGCCCCTGCGCTCGATCCTGACCGAGATCGCCCGGGTGGCTCGGATCCCGGACGAACCGGTGCAGCCCGAGCGGCTCGTCGGTCGGCGGACCAAGGAAGCGACCGGCGCCCTCAGCGAGGTGTCCGAGACCGTCCGGGCGACCTGGGCCCGGGACGATGGGCGCCTGAGCAACCCGCGCTGGGAGACGGGCCGGCGACCGGTGCGCTCCAAGGCCCGGCAGCCCGAAGGCCACGGGTTCCCGACGACGCGCCGGCGCAGCGGGTTCAACGCGAACCAGACGCGCTTCGGATCCGGCGGCTGGCAGGGCGGATTCGGACGCCGCTGAGGGCATCCGCGCGGGGGTGGCCCCGACCCGGGGATTCCGGTGAGGGTGTTCGGGGTGCGTTATGCTGGAAAGCGGGTGCCGGGAAGGGTACCCGCGCGGACGAGGCTCGCCACGCTCCGCGTCCCCGCGACCCACCGCTCGACCCTGCCATGCGACTGCCCGTTTGCTTCCTGTTGTGCGCGCTCCTGACGGGCGCCTGCGCCTCCACCGGGGAGGACATGCCCGACCCGCGCCTGATCGAAGCCCCGACCCCCCTGCCGGGAGCCTCCGGCGCGTTCCTGTCCCCCTACACCAGCGCAGGCACCCTGGCTCCCTGGGCCCAGCGCGCCCTGGATGCCGGCGTCGTCGGAGACGCCGAAGGCCTCGTGGGCTGGGACAAGAGCGACATCATCGGCTCGACCACCGGCCTGCTCGGGCGGGCCTTCGGCAGCCAGCCCCTGGTCAACGAGAAGACCCTCGCCGCCGCCGGCGGCTGGGAGGGGATCAAGGCCTCCACCGAGCACTCCTTCGCCGAAGCAGCCGACCTCTCGACGTACCTGTACGCGAACCACTCGAGCGACGCGAACTTCACGGCCGCCCTCCGCTTGACCTTCGACCTCTATCCGGAAGTGCGCACGAGCTTCGTCGATTCCATCCGCACCTCCGCCGCCTCCGCGGCAAAGCGCGCCCCTGAAGCGGCCGAAGAGGGAATGGACGAGGCCACCGACCGCGCCAACCGAGCCCTCGAAGAAGAGGTCGACGCCCTCAACCGCGAACTCGAAGACGCCTACGACGAGGCCCTCGGGACCCCAGAGGAAGACTCCCGCTGACCCCCCGCGCGATCCCGTGGGGATCCCGGCCCCTGCGCCGTGGGCCATCGGACGGAGCAAGAGCGAGCGAAGCGGGGACACCTCCAGAATGAAGCTCCTCGCCCTGGCCTTCGCCGCGGTCGTCCTCGAGACGACCTGCTCCCACGCCTCGCAGTGCGAGTTCGCGCAGCTGCGACCGGAGCCCGCGATTCCCCAGGGCTGGTTCGGTTGGTCGGCCATCCTGGGGGGTGAGCGGCTGGCGGTCGGGTCTATCGTGTCGTCCTCGGTCGAGGACGAGTCGGTGGCGGTGTACCTGTTGAATGGGCAGAACTGGTTCCTCGAGGAGCGCCTCGTGAACCCCACGGGGATCAGCGATCCCTTCGGGGCCTCGATCGACCTGGATGGGACGGGGTCGACGCTTCTGGTCGGGGCCCCCGGGGACTACGGGTCGGCGGGTACGGACGCCGGGGCGGTGTACGTGTTCGAGCGGGACGGGGGCCGCTGGGTGCAACAGGCCAAGCTGGTCGGGACCGGGATCGGGGCGAACGACAACTTCGGCACCGGGGTGGCCATCGACGGGAACGTGTGCGTGGTCGGGGCGCCGGATACGGATGCGGCCGGGAGCAACTCCGGATCGGCCTACGTGTTCGAGCGCCTGGACGGAGCCTGGGTCGAGACCGCCCTGCTGCTGGCCAGCGACAGCAGCGGATCCGACGTGTTCGGAGAACGGGTGGCGATCCGCGGCAACGTGATCGCCATCGGCGCCCCCTCCCGAGACGTCGGGCCGGCTTCGTCGGCGGGGGCGGTTTACCTGTTCGAGAAGACCGACGGTGCTTGGGTAGAGACGGCCATCCTGGAAGCCTCCGGCGCCGAGGGCGGCGAGCGCATGGGGATCTGCGCGGTCGGCGAGGACGTCGTGTTCGCCGGCGCCACCCAACGGGGGGGCTCCGGTGGAGAGTTCGGAGCCGTCCACGTCTTCGGGCGCGACCCCGCGCTCGGTTGGGTGGAGACCCAGGTCCTGGTGGCCAGCGATGGGGCCGACCCCGGCCTCGAGTTCTTCGGCGGGCTGCTCGACACCGATGGGGTGACCCTCGCGGTCGGTGCCGTCGGCAACGAGGACAGCCGGGGCGCCGTCTATGCGTTCCAGCGCTCCGGAACCGACTGGTCGGAGACCGCCAAACTGGTCCCCCGCGGGGCCGAGGGGGACGGCCCCAGCGGTACGGGGGCCAACGTGGGCCAGAGCGTGGCGGTCCTGGGGGACGTCGTCGTCGCCGGCGGCTGGCTGGCGGACGTCGAACCGGACGACGACGCCGGGAAGGTGTGGGCCTTCTCCCTGACCAACGCCCTGTGTCCGACCCTGGTCGGTTCCGCGGGCTCGCTGTCCATCTCCGCCGGCGGGGTCGAGCACTTTCGGCTGGACGCCGGTGCGGCCCAGGCCGGGGCGTTCTACTGGGTCGTCGGAAGCCTGTCGGGAACCGATCCCGGCTTCGCCCTGGGTCCGTTGCAGGTGCCGGTCAATCCCGACGACTACTTCGCACTGAGCCTGGTTCCGGGCCCGAGCTCGCGGCTCAGTGGCAGCGTGGGTCTGCTCGACGCCCAGGGCGTGGCGTCGCTCGGTTGACGGTGCTGCCCAACTCCGACCCGGCCCTCGTCGGCCTCGACTTCTTCCACGCCTTCACCAGCTTCGACCTGGGGCCCTTTTCGGTCGGCCTGGTCAGCAACGCGGAATCGACCGCCCTGACGCTCTAGGTCACCGGCCACGCCCGCGGACCGGGCGGGGATCCTCGCAAAGCGGGCGAGCATCCGGCACCCTGCGCCGATGTCTCCGTCGAACCGCGCCACGTCCCCCACCACCCCCGGCTCCCGGTCCTTCGACGAGGTGGACTGGTACGCGCTCCCGCGCTACTACGACATCGTGTTCGACGACGAGACCGGGCTCGAGGTCGACTTTCTGGAGGCGGTCTTCCGGCGCCACGCACAGACGGCCTCCCCGGCGCCCGCGCGGGTCCTGGAACCGGCCTGCGGCAGCGGACGCCTGATGGTCGAGCTCGCGAAGCGCGGCTGGGAACCCTGGGGCTTCGACCTGTCCGCGGACATGCTGCGGTATGCCCGGGCGCGCATCCTCGAGGAGCGCCTGCCGGCCAAAGACCTCGACCGGCGCCTGTTCGAGGCCCGCCTCGAGGACTTTCCGGTACGGGGCCGCTTCGAGCTGGCCCACTGCCTGGTCAGCACCTTCAAGTACGTCCTGGACGAGGCCGGAGCGCGGACGCACCTCGAGCGCGTCGCCGCGAGCCTGGTCTCGGGTGGCCTGTACGTGCTCGGTCTGCACCTCACCGAGTACGCCAACGACCGCCCCGAACGCGAGCGCTGGGTCGGCGAGCAGGACGGCACCCGCGTGACCTGCAACATCCAGGGCTGGCCCGCGGACCGCCGCAGGCGCCGGGAACGGGTCCGCTCGCGGCTCGTGGTCGAAGAGGGCGGAGCCACGCGCCGCCTGGAGACCAACTGGACCTTCCGCACCTACGACGCCCGGCAGCTCCGGTCCCTCCTCGCCAGCGTGCCGGCTCTCGAGCACGTCGAGACCTACGACTTCGGCCTGTCCCTGGACGAGCCCCGTCCCCTGGACGACGAGCAGCTGGACTGCCTGCTCGTGCTGCGCAAGCGCGGACGGCGCCGGGCACCCTGAGGGAGCTGACCCCGCCCGCTGCCGACGGGTTGTATGGCTCTCGAGGCCCCTGGCCCTAGGCGGGGCGACCCGCCGGGTCCCCGCGCCAACGCAGGTCGGCGTCGAGGCGATCCGCGTCCAGGAGGGCGCGGATCCGCTTCACGCGCAGGTAGCGGGGTCCCTCCAGATCCTCGCGGGTCAAGCCGATCGTGCGGTACGCGGTCACCAGCTCGTCGACCCCCGCGCGGACGGTCCAACGGGGCTCGAAGGCCGGGAGCACGCGCTGGATCTTGCCGAAGGTCGCCCGGTAGCAGCGCGGGTCCGGGCCCGCGCCCGCGGCGTAGGTGATGCGACAGTCCGGCAGGGCCGCTTGCACCAGCCCCGCCACCTCGCGGATGCGGTAGTTCTCCTCGTCTCGGCCGACGTTGAAGGCCTGGTCGTGCACGTCCGCAAGGGGGGCTTCCAGGGCGGCCAGGAACGCGCGGCAGACGTCCTCGACGTGCACGAGGGGTCGCCAGGGCGTCCCGTCGCTCTTCATGTGGATCTCCCCGGTGGTCAGGGCCCAGCCCACCAGGTTGTTCACCACCAGGTCGCCGCGCAGCTTCGGAGAGACGC
Source organism: Hippocampus kuda (assembly GCA_901007745.1). Lineage (NCBI taxonomy): Eukaryota > Metazoa > Chordata > Actinopteri > Syngnathiformes > Syngnathidae > Hippocampus > Hippocampus kuda. The sequence goes on from CAAKHF010000018.1 coordinate 103,470, forward strand.
CGTAGACCGTCGCGTTCCGCAGGTACGTCGGGCTGAAGGCGTCGTCCGCCAGGCCGTGGAGGTCGGCCTCGACCCGCACCTTGGACTCCGCGTAGGGCGTGACCGGGGCGAAGGTCGCGCTCTCGTCGAGGATGTCCTCCTGGCTCTTGGCCCCGTACACGCTGCAGGACGAGGCGTACAGGAAGCGGCTGACCCCGGCCGCCTTGGCCAGCTCGGCGATGCGGACCGAGGCCCGGTGGTTGATGTCGTACGTGCAGTCCGGGTTGAGGTTGCCGAGGGGGTCGTTCGAAATGGCAGCCAGGTGGATGACCGCGTCGATCCCCGCGAACAGGGCCGGGTCGAGGTCGCGCACATCGGCCCGCACCTCTTCGGTCGCGCGCGCGTAGGGCCCGAACTCGCAGCCGGCGAACAGCTCGGTGTCCACGCCGCGCACAGCGTGCCCCGCCGCGCGCAGGAGGGGCTGCATCACCGCCCCGATATAGCCGTCGTGTCCGGTCAGTAGGATGTTCATCGTGCAGGGGGGGAGGGATCGACGTCCTCGAGGAGCTTGTGGGTGCGAAGCAGGCCGGCGGCGTGTTCGATGCGCTCGGACGGCAGGCCCGAGCGGGCCTGGACGTCCAACAGCGTGGCGCTGCCATCGCCCATGGCCAGCACCCACAGCAGGGCCAGCTCGAGCTCCCGCGCTCCCCCGTCCCCGCCCATGGCCCGGTAGAGCCCACGCCGCCCCAACTGCGGCTCCCCCGCGGGAGCCAGGCTGCGGTAGCGCGGATGGCCGTCCACCAGCAGGAACAGCTCGCGCACGAACTCCAGGGAACGGACGAGCTGCGCGGAATCGAGGAACGCCGGTGCGTCCGCGGAGGTGTGGTACTCGGGGAAGCGCCCGTGGCGGCCGCGCATCAAGGAGCCGACCGGGATCCGAAAGCCCGGCGAGTTGTACTGGCGCTCGTCATAGCCGTACGGGAAGAAGTCGATCGCGCCGGCGCCCGACTCACGGCCGGCGGCGGTCCAGCGCGCCAGGAGCTGCTCCGCGGCCAGGTCGATGGTATTCGTCCCTCCGAAGGTGCGCTTGTACGTCAGCGGAGCGCCGTCCCCCAGGCAGACCAGGGTCAGCCCGGCCCGGATGCGGCCGACGCGCTCGCGGTTGCGGGCCAACCACGTGAGCGTCCCGATCGTGCCCGGCGCGAACACGATCCGCAGGCTCAGCCGACGCCGCAGGGGGGCCAGTTCCCGCGCCAGAAACGCGGCGACCGCGAGGCCCGAGAGGTTGTCGTTCGCCAGGGAGGGGTGACACACGTGGGCCGAGAGCAGGAACTCCTCCTCGGTCTCCCCAGGCAGCAGGATCTCGCCGTAGGTCAGCGAGCCCGGCGCCAGGGTCGCGTCGATCCGCACGTCGTACTCCGGGGCGTCCAGGCGGGCCAGGTCCGCGTGGGCCAGGCAGAAGCCCCAGGAGCGGTCGTAGTAGCTGGTGCGGTACGGAATCCAGTGCGGGTGCTCCGGCAGGGTGTGCAGGTGCTCGCGCAGGACCTCGGCGGAGACGCGCCCCTCGAAGGGCGTGCTGTAGCTGACCAGGTGGAGGTTCGAACGGCGGAAGTCGATTACGCGCTCCCCCCCCGGCGGCGCCACCCAGGCATCCCGCACGTTCCACTCGTCGGGCACCACCCAGTCCAGAACCGGCGTCCCCGAGGGCACCTCGTGGACCTCGAGCGGATGGACGCGGTCCAGCCGGCGCAGGGTCTCGCGCACCCCGTCGCCGGTGATGCTGCGGCAGAGCGGGTACAGGTCGCCGATGAGCTCCATCAGGGCGTGGCCCTGGTCCGGGACAGCCCCGCCCATCACGCCTCGGCCCCGCTGGCCTGCCAGGGCGGGAGCGCCGCGTCCCGCTCGGAGATCGACGCCACCGGCAGGGGCCAGCGGATCCCCACCCGCGGGTCGTCATAGCGGAAGCCCCGCGCCGCGTTGGGGGCATGCCGAGCCCCCATCATGTACGCGACCTCCGTGTCGTCCCGCAGGGTCTGGAAGCCGTGGGCGAACTCTGCCGGGACGTAGAGGGCACGACCCGAACGCGCCTCCAGTTCGACTCCGAACCACTCCCCGCGGGTCGGCGAGCCGGGCCGCAGGTCCACGATGCAGTCGAACAGCACGCCGCGGGTCGCGCGCACCAGCTTCACCTCGCCGTGGGGAGCCGCCTGCCAATGCATCCCCCGCAGGGTGCCCGCGCGCAGGTTTCGCGACAGGTTGCATTGGACGAACTGCCCCACCAGGCCGTGCTGTGCGAATTCATCGGCGCAAAACGTGCGCGCGAAGGAGCCGCGCTCGTCCCCGTGGGGCTCGAGGTCGATCACGAAGGCTCCCGCCAGGGGCGTCTCTTCGAACCTCACGGTGCGGTGCTCCCCAGGCGCAGCTTGCGGGCGAAGAAGGCCTCGGCGTAGCCCTCCGGCGCGCGGCACTCCATCCCCCGCAGCCGGGCCAGGCCGCGGAAGACCTCGGCATCGAACCAGTCCTTCGGGCGTTGGGTCCCGAAGACGGCCAACAGGCGCTCGATCTTGCGCTCCAGCTCGCTGGTGGTGAGGGGTACGTAGGCGTTGGGCTGTCCGAGGTCGCCGTCCCACTTGGGCACTTCGTACTCGAGGATCAGCGCATCCCGCCAGGTGTTCCAGGTCAACTCGGAGCACAGGCGATGGTCCTGGTGCGCGTCCTTTTGTGCATGGGTGAACACCAGGTCCGGCGCGAGGCGCCCCTTCAGGTCCTCGAAGCACTGCTTCACCGCACGCCCCTCGTACGGCAGGAAGCCGTCCCGGAAGCTCCCCAACACGAGGCGCTCGGGGTGCTCCGGGCCCAGGAAGGCCGCCGCCCCCGCGCGCGCCTCTTCGGCGCGTTCTCCGGCCGCGCTGAGCACGAAGCCGTGCAGCTCCGCCCCGGGGAGCTCCCGCTGCAACCACTGGATCGTGCCCCCGCAGCCGATCTCGACGTCGTCGCTGTGCGCTCCGACGAAGAGCACCACCGGGTGCGGGCCGCTGGGGCGGCCCAGAAGGAGATCGAGCACGGCGGAGACCTCGAGGGTTGTTCAGCGCCTGGTATCCCAGACGTGCCAGGGGGGGACTTCGCGGGAAACCAACTCCTCGAAGGCCTGCCGGTCCTTGAAGGTGTCCATGCACTGCCAGAACCCGTCGTGGATCCAGGCGTGCACCTGTCGGGCCTCGATCAGGCGTCGGAAGGGCTCGTCCATCAGGTCCTCGCCCTCCCGGATGTAGTCGAAGATCGCGTCCCGGAACACGAAGAACCCGCCGTTGATGCGCAGGTCCGTGTGCTGCATCGACTGCACCCCGTTCACGCTGCCGTCGGATTCCGTTTTCACCAGGTGGAAGACCGCGCTGGGCCGGACCGCGGCGAAGCTGGCCACCTTGTCGCGCCCCTGGAAGTCGGTGACCATCGCGCCCATGTCGATGTCCGACAGCCCATCGGAGTAGTTGGCCAGGAACACCTCGTCCCCACCGAGGTGTTCGCGGACCGCCCGCAGGCGCTCCCCGACGGACGAGCGCAGTCCGGTGTCGACGAAACGGATCGTCCAATCGTCGATGTCGCGGTTCAACAGCTCGACCTCCGTCCCGCCCTTGCGCAGGACGAAGTCGTTCGAGAGGGTCTCCTGGTAATTCAAGAAGTAGTCCTTGAGCGCCTCGGCCTTGTACCCGAGGCACAGGATGAATTCGCGGTGCCCGAAGTGCGCGTAGTACTTCATCAGGTGCCAGATGATCGGCCGCGCACCGATGGAGACCAGGGGCTTGGGGGTGTTGGGCGCGAAGTCGCGCAGCCGCAACCCCTCTCCGCCGCAGAACAGGACGACCTTCACAGGGGCACCTCCTCGAGGACTCGGACTTCGGGAATCGGCACGACGAAGCGTCCACCCCAGGCGGCAATGCCGGCCATCTGCGCGCGGATCTCCGCCTGGAGGTTCCAGGGCAGGATCAGCACGAAGTCCGGCTGGGTCTCGTAGATCCGCTCCGGAGCGAAGACCGGAATTCGCGCCCCGGGGGTGTAGTTGCCCTGCTTGTGGGGGCTGCGGTCCACCGTGTATTCCAGCAGGTCGGTCCCGATGCCGCAGTAGTTCAACAGCGTGTTGCCCTTGCCCGGCGCACCGTAGCCCACGACCCGCTGGCCGGCCTCCCGCGCCTCGATCAGGAACGACAGCAGCCGGCGCTTGGTCGCCGCGACCCGCTCGGCGAAGCCCCGGTAGTAGTCCAGGGTCCCCATACCGAGGGCCTCTTCCCGGGCCCGCAGGTCGAGGACGGAGCGCTCCACGGCTTCGTCCCCGGCGCGCTCCCCAGGGGCTGCGTGGCGCGCGAACACCCGCAGGGAGCCGCCGTGGGTCGCCAGCTCCTCCACGTCGAACACGGTCAGGCCGTGGTGGGCGAAGATCCGCTCCACGGTTCGGAAGCCGAGGTAGGAGTAGTGCTCGTGGTAGATCGTGTCGAACTGGTTCTCCGCCACCAGCCGGGCCAGGTGCGGGAACTCCATCGTGACGACCCCGGTCGGTGCCAGCAGGAGCTTGATCCCGGCGACCAGGTCGTTGATGTCGGGGACGTGCGCGAGGACGTTGTTGCCCAGGATCAAGTCCGCGGGCCCGCGGCGGCCCAGGACGTCCTCGGCCACGACGCGGCCGAAGAACTCCACCAGGGTCTCGATGCCCTTGGCCTGCGCCGCTTGCGCGCAGTTGGAGGCGGGGTCGATCCCCAGGACCGGGATCCCCTCCCGCTGGAAGTACTGCAGGAGGTAACCGTCGTTGCTCGCGATCTCGACCACCCGGCTGTCCCCGTCCAACCCCAGCCGCGGGATCATCCGCTCGACGTAGCGCTCCGCGTGCGCGAGCCAGGAGGTCGAGTAGGAGGAGAAGTACGCGTAGTCCCCCGTATGGAAGATCTCCCCCGGGGGGATCACCTCTTCGAGCTGCACCAGGAAGCAGGCCGCGCAGACCCGGACGTGCAGGGGGTAGAACCGCTCGGGCTCGGCCAGGGCCTCCGGCGCCACCTGACTCTGGCAGGGGGGCGAGGTTCCCAGGTCGACGAAGGTGTGCCTCAAACCCCTGCCGCAGAAGCGACAGGGGGGCGCGGGCTGCGGCTCCTCGGGGCTCATTCGCTGATCCGCGGGGAGTCCGGGGTTCCGACCTGTTGCAGGTCCGGGGGCACGTCACCGAGGTCCCGCACGCCGACCAGCCGGGCCACGACGCCGAGGGTCCGCGCCTCCTTGACGAAACCGCGTGACCGGAGCGCGGGGATCAGGTAGCGCAGGGCGTGCCGGTGGAAGTCCGCGAACTCGCCGTCGAGGAAGGCCTTGCCCTTCAGGCCGCGCCAGGCCGAGGAACGCACGTACTTGTACGTCGCACGGCGCATCGCGCGGGCGATCGCCGCCTCCTCCAGGAAATCGGATCCGTGGCGCATCAGGAGCTCGATCCAACCGGCGTGCCAGGCCCCGACCCGCCAGGAGTATCCGGTGGCCGAATCGACATCCTCGCGCAACAGCACCAGCTCTTCGGGGAGGAACAGGAGGTCCGACTCGCGCAGGGTCTGGAGGAAGCCCTCCTTGTCCGCCTGGCACAGGGGCGGCTGGCTGGACAGACCCGGGGGGAACCCGTCGGGCACGTAGAGCGCGGGCCACCCGCGCAGGGCCGCGCGGCGCATCAGGAGCACCGACGGTTGGGCGAGGTAGTCCGCCCCGCCCAGGAACATCTGCCGGACCACCTCGCGCCCGGTCAGCCGCGTGGGCTCGGTGTGCCGGGCCTTCGGAAGGCGGCGCTTCCCGTTGCGGAAGTAGGAGCTCAGGATCGCCACGTCGGGATGGGCCTCGGCCGCCGCCACCGAGACCGACAGGCAACCGGGGGCGAGGCGGTCGTCCACGTTCAACTGACGCACGTAGACCGCCTCGGAGGGCACCTCGCCCAGGGCCCGGTTCCAATTCGCCAGCATCCCGAGGTGCTCGTCGAAGGCCACCAGGCGCACGCGCTCGTCGGCACGGGCCAGGTCCGCCGCGATTTCGCGGGTCCCGTCGGAGCTCTTGTTGTCCACCAGGACGTGGACCCAGTCGCGATAGTCCTGGCTGCGAACGCTCTCCGCACAGGCGGCGACATGGGCGGCCCCCTGGTAGATGGGCGTGACGATCGCAACGGGGGGTGAGGACATGCGCTGACCTGGGGAACTCCGTTGCAAATCTACCCGTTCGAGAGCAAGGGGTCAGCCCATCCGGGGTTTTGGCCGCCCTCCTGGGGCGAGATGTCCGCGACCCGGAGGTTTCTTCCCGCGCGTGACACCGGCGGGCGCACCGGGAACCCTAGCCCGCGGTCGGCTCGTCGCCCGGCGGCGCGTGCAACGCCCTCAGGAACGGAATGCGCCGGAGCTCCGGGAACACCTCCACGGCGCTGCCGGCCCGCCGCATGGCCAGGAAGACCCCGCCGATCGCCAGGAGCACCAGGATCGGTTGGAGCCAGGGCCCCCCGGACGGCAGCAGCTTGCCCAGGACGAGCACCGAGGTTCCCGCCGCGACCGCCCCGAGGACCGGCAGCTCCTGTCGACCCAGGGGGGTGGAGCCGAGGAGCACCCGGACCGCCGTCACGCAGGCCAGCCCGTGGACCACGAGGACCGCGTCCACCAGCAGGACGACCCCCAGGGCACCCCCCTCCGGAATGGCCCAGAGCGCCACCAGGGTCGCGAGGGTCAGGACCACCAGGTCGATCGTCAGCACGACCCCGAGCCGCCCGTGGACCTTCAGGGTCGTCGCGCCGACCGCCAGGATCGCATGGACGAAGTAGCCGAGCACCAGGAGGGCCAGGAGCAGGGCGGTGTCGCTGTACTCGGTGCCGAGCACGTGCACGGCGATCAGGTCCGACAGGCCGAAGGTCACCGCGAAGATCGGGAAGGAGAAGATCGCCACCCACAGCACCGTGCTGCGGATCACGCCCTGGGCGCCGACCGCGTCGCCACGCCCGAAGAAGCGCGACAGGGCCGGGACGAACAGCACCGCGAAGGTCCCGTAGACGACGCTGTTCAGCCGCGCGAACGGCTGAATGGCCCGGAAGCCCGCGACCTCCTCGCCGGATCGGAAGTACTCCAGGCCGAAGACCACGAGGCCGTTGTGGAACAGGAACACCAGGTCCGACAGCAGGACGAGCAGGCCGTACCGCAGGAACCCGAGCGACGGACGCTGCCAGAGCAGGCCCTCGCCCCGCTGGCGCAGGCCGCTGTCTCGCAGCACCTTCGGCAGGATCATCAGGTAGAAACCGATGCCCAGGAGGACCGCCAGGACGTACACCACGGCCAGGGTCTTCGCGCTCCCGGCCAGCAGCATCGTGATCAGGACCGCGCCGAGCTTCAGCCCCGGCCCGAGGAGGTGGCGCCGCAGGAAGATGGTCTTGGGCCGGTCCAGGACGCCGAACAGGGTCGTCAGGAGCGAGTCCGTCGCGAGCAGGGGCGCCAACAGGACCAGGAGGACCAGGAGCTCGACCGCCTGGGGGCTGGCGTTGAGCAGGTCCGGCAACTGGGCCCGGTTCCAGTACACCAGGCCGGCGATCAGCACCCCGGCGCCGAGGACCAGGGCCGCGGCGCTCCAGAGCATGCCGAGGACGCGGCGGCGCTCCCCCCGGTCGTGGTCCATCGCCGCGAAGCGCGAGAAGGACTTGTCCAACCCCAAGACGCAGAAGCTGGCGCAGAGCTCGCCCATGCTGAGGGCGTACCCGAAGGCTCCGTATTCGGTCCGGGCCAGGTAGCGCACGATCATCACCTGGACGCACAGGTTCAGGCCCATCGAGAACAGACGCCCCCCCATCAACAGGGAGGAGCCGCGCAGGTGGCTCTGGATGGCTTCTTTCTGGGACCCCATGGGCGGGCAGGCGCAGGCGCACACCCGCTATGTGCCGGAAGTCTATCTCCCCCGGCGCTCCGCGGTCGTTACGGATCGGTCACCGCGCGGGCGCACCGGAGGAGGGCCCCCGGGTCCGCTCGGCTTCGTCCACCTGGCTGAGTTGATAGGGCTCGAAGCTGCGGCAGCCGCAGTCCCGACAGGGGGGCAGCAGGCGCGAAAGGTGCAGGTAGGCGATCTCGTAGGAGAAGCTGCTACGGAGCTGGGCCTCCTCCTCCGGACCCGGGGCCCCCTCTCCCGCGGGCACGCGCCGCCGCGCGACGCCCACCAGGTCCTTGAGGTCCGCATTCAACGGCAACCAGACGAAGTTCGAGCAGAAGAACGTGGTCGTTCCGGGATCCTGGACCGCGGCGATGCGCGCCTCCAGTTCGGACAGCCGCGGCTCGAGGGCGCACAGCTCGGCATAGGTCGGGGTCTCCACCGGTCCTAGCCTGGGGTTCGCGACGGACGAAGGCAAGCCGCCGGGCGGGCCGGCCCGGCGGTGCCTCCTCGGTTCAGCGGCCGAGCACGAGATCGACCGCGTTCGTCCAACGGGTACCGTGCGGGCCGCTGAGCCGGGCCTGGGCCGAGAGCTCCAGCCCCGCCAGGCCGAGGTCCGCCGGCAGCTGCCGGCTGAAGTCCGCCTGACCGGCGAGGGTGAAGCCACCGGTGAGCCACACCGGTGCGCCCAGGGGATCCAGCAGCAGCTCGCCGCCCGGCAGGGTCACCGGCGGACCGGACCCCTCGACGACCAGCAGGAGCACGGCCTCCGGCGCCGGGTCTGCCGCCGCGATCGCCAGGGTCAAGGCCTGGCCGAGGCGTGGGGCGCCCAGGGCGTCCAGGACCAGCGGGTTCCGACCGGTGCCGTTCCGCCGGGTCCAGCGGGCCACGGGCGCGTCGTCGATGCGGGGCGCCCCACGGTCACCGCGCGGGGGCGTGCCGCCACCGCCGGAGCTCAGTCCGGAGGTCACGACGATGTAGTCGGTCTTGGTCTCCGCGTCGCTCCCCCCCAGACCGCTGGCGGTCAGGGTCACCGTGTAGGTGCCGGGGTTCACGTAGACGTAGGCCGGATCCGCCAGGGTCGAGACCCCCCCGTCGCCGAAGTCCCAGGCCCAGCCATCGACCTGACCGGTGGACAGGTCGCTGAACTGCACGCTCAGGGGAGCGATCCCGGTGGTCACGTCCGCGGTGAACTCCGCCGTCGGGGCCGGCGGCGTGTCGGCCACGATGTAGTCCACCTTCGTCTCGGTGTCCGAGCCCCCCGGTCCGGTCACGGTCAGGTCCACCGTGTAGGTCCCGGGCAGGGCGTAGGTATGGAACGGCGACTCCTGGCTGGAGCTCGAGCCATCCCCGAGGTCCCAATCCCAGGCGCTGACGACGCCGCTCGACAGGTCGCTGAACTGCACGTCGAGGGGAGCGTCCCCCAGGGTCACGTCCGCACCGAACTCCGCGTCCGGGGGCAGGTCGGCGACGACGATGTAGCCGACCTTGGTCTCCGTATCGACGCCCGCCGGGCCGGTCGCGGTCAACGCGACGTCGTAGGTGCCCCCCACCAGGTAGGTGTGCGTCGGATCCTGGAGGGTCGAGGTCCCCCCATCGCCGAAGTCCCAGCTCCAGGCGGTCACCGTGCCGGTCGAGAGGTCGCTGAAGCTCACCGCCAGGGGCGCGTCACCGACGGTCACGTCCGCGCTGAACTCCGCCTCCGGCGGCACGTCGGTCACCACGATATAGCCGACCTTCGTCTCCGTATCGACGCCCCCGGGACCGGTGACGGTCAACGCGACGTCGTAGGTGCCCCCCACCAGGTAGGTGTACAGCGGGTCCTGGAGGGTCGAGGTCCCCCCGTCGCCGAAGTCCCAGCTCCAGGCGGTCACCGTGCCGGTCGAGAGGTCGCTGAAGCTCACCGCCAGGGGCGCGTCGCCGGTGGTCACGTCCGCACTGAACTCAGCCACAGGAGCGGGGTCGGTGACGACGATGTACGCCAGCTTCTGCTCCGCATCGGTCCCGTCGGGACCCGTGACGGTCAGCTCGACGTCGTAGGTCCCCCCGAGCAGGTAGGTGTGCACCGGGTTCTGGAGGGTCGAGGTTCCGCCGTCGCCGAAGTCCCAGGACCAGGTGTCGACGGTCCCGGTGCTGAGGTCCGTGAAGGTCACGTCCAGCGGAGCCTCACCGGAGGTCACGTCGGCGCTGAACTCCGCCACCGGCGTGGACCCGGTCACGGTGATGTAGTCGACCTTCGTCTCCGTCGTGACCCCCCCCGGACCGGTCGCCGTCAGGGACACCGTGTAGGTGCCGGCGCTCGCGTACACGTGGGAGGGGTTGGGCGTCGTCGAGGTCCCGCCGTCGCCGAAGTCCCAGTCGTAGGTCGTGATGTTGCCCGTCGCGAGCTCGGTGAAGAACACCGTCAGGGGCGCGCCCCCGTCGGTCCGGTCCGCGACGAAGTCGACCGTCGGGGGACCGTCGGTCACGACGATGTAGTCGACCTTCGTCTCGATGTCGCCCCCCCCGGGCCCGGTGGAGGTCAACGAGATGTTGAAGCTCCCCGCGAAGGTGAACACGTGGGAGGGGTTCTGCTCGGTCGAGGTCGTCCCGTCGCCGAAGGTCCACTTCCAGGAATCGACCTCACCGGTCGTCAGGTCCGTGAACTGCACCGTAAGGGGGGTCTCCCCCGCGGTCACGTCGGCCGTGAACTCCGCGTCCGGCGGATCGGGCAAGACGACGATGAGATCCTGGCGGGTGGTCGTGCCGACCCCGCCGGCGGCCGAGGTGGCCGTCAGGGTCACGGTGTACGTGCCCGGGTCCGTGTAGACGTGGTTGGGGCTCTTGTTGGACGCCGTCCCCCCATCGCCGAAGTCCCAGGCCCAGGCCACCGGGTTGCCCGGGGTCAGGTCCGTGAAGAACACGTCCAATGGTGCTCCACCGGTGGAGGGGGCAGCGAGGAACTGGGGCTTGGGGGTCTGGAGGACCCCGCCGACGGAACCGCCGACGCCCGTGGACGCCCCCTCGATCACCAGGATGCGCTGGAACGAGCTGCGGGTGCCCCCGTCGTTCGACACCGAGAGCACCACCGGCAGCACGCCGGCCGAGGCGAACACGTGGGTCGGGTTCTGCAAGGTCGAGGTCGTGCCGTCCCCGAAATCCCACAACCAACTGAGGACCTGGCCGGTGCTCGTGTCGAGGAACTGGGCCGGTTGGCCCGCGACGATCGTCCCCGGCTCGAAGGTGAAGCTCGAGGTCGGGGGCGGCGGGACGAGGATCGTGATGTAGTCCGTCTTCGTCAGGGTGTCCGACCCGCCGGAGCTGGACACCGTCAGGCTGACGTCGTACGTCCCGGGGTGATCATAGACATGGGAGGGGTGCTGCTCGGTCGAGGCGCCTCCGTCTCCGAAGTCCCAACTCCAGGCGCTGACGAAGCCCGTGGATTCGTCGGTGAAGTCGATCGCCGTCCCGGCGTCCGCGCTGAGGGGGTTCGCGCTGAACTCCGCCGTCGGCGGGTTGGGCAGATTGACCACGACGTAATCGACCTTGGTCTCTACGTCCGACCCGGCCGGCCCGGTCGCGGTCAGGGCGACCGTGTAGGTGCCGTCGGCGAGGTAGGCGTAGGTCGGGTTCTGCTCGCTCGAGACCCCGCCGTCGCCGAAGTCCCAGCTCCAGTCGGTGACCGATCCGGTGGAGAGATCGGTGAAGTCCACCGGATCCCCCGGGTCCACCACCAGGGGCGCCGCGACGAAGTCCGCGTCCGGCAGGATCGGATCGGTCACCACGATCAGACCGGTCTGGACCTCGGTGTCCGTGATGTAGGTGGGTCCCTCGACCGTCAGCGTGACCGTGTAGGTCCCGGCCGCGGTGTACGTGTGGGTCGGGAAGCGCTCGTGGGAGATCCCTCCGTCCCCGAAGTCCCAGGTCCAGCGCCGCACGTCGCCAAAGGACGTATCGGTGAAGTCCACGTCCAGGGGCCAGAAGCCGCCGTTGACCGACGCGGTGAAGTCCGCGTTCTGGGGATCGGTGGGCATCCCGTTCAGGTTCAAGAGCCAGACCGCGCCGCTGTTCGGTTGCACGTCGTCGCGCCAGCGCTCGCCGACGATCAGGTCCACGACCCCGTCGCCGTCGAGGTCCCCGATCGTGTGCACGTCCTCGCCGAATTCGCCGCCGTCCGTCAGGTCGCCGACGAAGCCGCCCTCGAGCTCGTTGATCTTCTGCTCGGCCTTCACCGTGCCGTCGGAGTTCATGAACAGGATCCACAGGCAGCCCGTGTCGATCTCCAGGCTCCGGTCCTGGTCGAAGATCGCGCCGACGGCCAGGTCCAGCACGCCGTCCCCGTCCAGGTCCCCGAGGCCGGTGATCGAGTTCCCGAACTCGTCGCTGCCGGTCAGCGGCCCGACGAAACCCCCGGCCAAGGCGCTGATCTTCTGGTCGGCCCGTACGGTGCCGTCCCGGTTCAGGAACAGCACCCAGATGGCGCCGTTGCGGATGTCGCCGTCGTCGTCCTTGGTCGCGCCCACGACCGCGTCGGGGATGCCGTCGCCGTCGAGGTCACCGATCCCCGACACCGCCTGGCCGAAGGAATCGAGGTCCCGCAGCGGCCCGGTGAAGCCGCCGGAAGTCGAGCTGATCTTGGTCCACTCCCGCACGGTCCCGTCGTTCTCCATGAACAGCACGTAGGCCGCGCCCCGCCCGTCGCCCCCGTCGTCGTCCAGGCGCGAGCCGACGATCAGGTCCATCGTGCCGTCCGCGTCCAGGTCCCCCAGGGGCGAGACCGAGGCCCCGAACTCGTCGAGGTCGGACAGGGCCCCGCTGAAATTGCCGGACAGGTCGCTGATCTTCGCGTGGCTCTTCACGGACCCGCTCGCATCCAAGAACAGCAGCCACACCGCGCCGCGGGCCGTCCCCCCGTCGTCGTCGCGCGAAGCCCCGACGGCGATGTCCGGCACCCCGTCCCCGTCGAAGTCCCCGATCCCCGCGACCGCCTTGCCGAAGAAGTCCTTGTCGTTCAGGATGCCGGTGAAGTTGCCCTCGGTCGCGCTGATCTTGCGCGCGCCCTCGAGGGTGTTGTTGGGCGTCAGGCGCAGGATGTACACCGCGCCGGTGTCGCTCGAGTTCCCGGCGGTCCCCCCGTCGTCGTCCCCCTGGGCTCCGGCGACCAGCTCGATCTGTCCGTCGCCGTCGATGTCCCCGATCACCGCCACGGAGCGCCCCAGCTGATCGAAGGCGTCCAGGGGCAGCTTCTGGCTGTTCCCGATCTTGAGCTGGGACTTGACCGTCCCCGGATCCTGGGCCGAGGCCGTCGCGGTCAGCAGCGAGAAGGCGGTCAGCCCGATGAGAGTCGTCCGGAGGCGGGTCGGAGGGTGGGACTTCATGGCAACGCGCGCGGCCGGGCCGTCGGGGCCCGGTGTGGGAGTGGGAGCGGGGAAAGAGGGCGGGGGCGCCCCCCCGGAGGCGGGTGGGCGAAGGGAGAGCTCGAGCCTGGGATTCTCACCTTTGGGACGAGCGATCCCTACCAGGAGTTCCTCCTGGCACCGGGACGATCCAGTGACGAATCCGTCGGAAAGCGGGCCGCGCCTCGGATCCCGCGGCCGATCCGGGGTCCCGGGGGGCTCCGAAGAGCCGCCCGACGCCCCTGAATGGGCGCTCAGCCCGGACAGACCCCGACACCGAACACGGGTTTCCCGGTTCCACGCGGTCACTGTTTCTCCAGATAGGCCGGCCCCTGGACGCCGCGGTCCCGGACGCCTGGATTCACGCATCCCGAACCCTACCCCGCCGAGCGGCAACGAGGCCCCGGGCATGGGTTCGACGCCAAGAATGACGCCAAGAGGCCCTCGGCCCCAGAAGCAACATCCAGGTAGATCCCCCAGAATCCCCCCTCAGGGGGCCGCAAGGATGGGGTGGGCGAGGGGACTTGAACCCCCGACCTCCGGAACCACAATCCGGCGCTCTAACCGACTGAGCTACGCCCACCGTCCGAACGGTCCACGGGGGCGGTACGGACGGGCGTCCTCCGACCTCGTGGGCGAGAGAGAATCGGGGGCGACGGGGTCGCTGTCAAGGACCACGGGGAAGCTCGTCGGGCGCTCCGGGGGAATCCCGGCGGAAAACCTTTCAAGTCGCCCCGGGGAAGGGCCGATTCCTCCCCCCGCGAACCCGCCGCCGGCCACGGGGCGGGGACCGCACCGCCCCAACCCCACCGACCGGCATCCCCATGCGATTCCCCGCGCTGTCCGCAGGCCTGCTCCTGGCGCTCCTCTCGACCTCCTGCAACCTGCTCCCCTCCGCCCGGGTCACGCCCCGGATCGGGACCCTGGAGCTGGACGGGGACCTGTCGCTGAACTCGGCCGGGGTGAGCGCCACCGCCGACATGGAGGCCCTGGGCTTCGTCGACGACGGAAACGTGTTTGGCCCGCGCGTGGACCTGGCCTGGGGGCCCGTGGACCTGGTGGCCTCGGGCTACCAGACCTCCTACGAGGGCGACGGGATCGCGGAGGTCGAGCTGGACCTGGGCGGGGTCACGATCGGCGTGAACGACGCGGTCAACAGCGAGCTGGACCTGACCACCGTCGGGGTCCTGGCGACCTGGGACTTCGTGCCCACGGATCTGATCGACCTGGGCCTCGGGCTGGGGGTGCAGGCCATCGACATCGAAGCCAGCATCCGCTCCCTGACCACCGGCGAGGAGATCGCGACCCAGGAGTCCGCGCCCTTCCCGGTCGTCGCCGCCCGGGCCGCGGTCCAGGTCTTCGACCTGGAGATCTCCGGGGTCGCCAGCGGCGTCTCGTTCGAGCAGGGCGGGGTCGACGCGACCTACCTGGACGTCGACCTGATGGCCAGTTGGACCTTCGACCGCTTCCTCGGCTTCCACGGGGCCCTGGTCGCCGGTTGGCGACAGATCGCCCTGGACGCCGAATACGAAGACGACGGCAGCGACGTGCTCCTCGACTTCACCCTGTCGGGCCCCTTCTTCGGGCTGAGCCTGGGAATCTAGAACCGGCGCGCCGCCGGACCCCGGGCCTCCGCGTTGACTCCTCCGGGCCCCGGCTCGATGCTCTCGGGGTGACCCCGAGCCACAACGACGACCACCGCTTCGACCGCCAGATGCGCTTCGCGCCCCTGGGACCCGCGGGCCAGGCCCGGCTCGGGGCCGCCCGCGTGCTGCTGGTGGGCTGCGGCGCGACCGGAGGCATCCTGGCCCAGACCCTGGTCCGGGCCGGGGTCGGGCACCTGGTCCTGGTGGACCGGGACATCGTCGAAGCCTCCAACCTGCCCCGTCAGGTCCTGTTCGACGAGCAGCATGCGACCGCCGGGACGCCGAAGGCCCTGGCCGCCGCCGAGACCCTGGCACGCATCGGGGGCCCGACCCGGGTCGATCCCCGCGTGACCCACGTGGACGCGAGCAACGCCGCGGACCTGGCCGCCGGGGCCCAGCTCGTGCTGGACGGGACCGACAATCTCCCCACGCGCTACCTGCTCAACGATCTCTGCGTGTCCACCGGTCGGCCCTGGATCTACACCGGAGTGGTCGGCGGGGCCGGCCTGGTCCTGCCGGTGCTGCCCGAACGCGGCCCGTGCCTGCGCTGCCTGTTCCCCGAGGCGCCCCCCCCGGGAACCCTGCCGACCTGCGACACCGCCGGTGTCGTGCTCCCGGCGGTGGGCTTGGTCGCGTCCCTCGCGGGGGGCCTGGCCCTGCGGATCCTGGCGGCCGCCGGACCGGAGAACTGGCCCCGACCGAGCCTCGCGGAGCTCGACGCCTGGAACGGAACGACCCGCACCCTCGAAGCCCGGGCGGACCCCGACTGCGAGGCCTGCGGCGCTCGACGCTTCCCCCATCTCGCCGCCGGAAAGACGCGCGCCGCCGCGCTCTGCGGGCGCGATACGGTCCAACTGCCCGGGGACGGCCAACCCCTGGACCTCGAGGCCCTGGCGGCGCGCCTCGCGGACCAGGTCACCGGTCTCCTGCACAACCGGGTCTTCCTGCGCGCCAACTGGGAGCGGTTCACGCTGACGGTCTTCCACGACGGCCGCGCCCTCGTCGAGGGCAGCGACGATCCCGACCGCGCCCAGGCGGTGTTCGACCGCCTCGTCGGTCGGTGAGCCGCCCCCCCAACGGGAACCCCGGCCAGGGACTCGCCCTGGTCCTGCTGGCCGCCGGGGCTTCGACTCGGCTCGGACGCTGCAAGGCCCTGGTCGCCCTGACCGACGATCCCGGCGACACGCCCCTGCGCCGCCTCACCCGGGCCGGCGAGCCACACTCCGACGCCCCGGGCTTGCTCGTCACCGGACACCACGACCAGGAGCTGCGGGCCGCGGCCCCGCCGGGGATCCAGGTGCTCCACAACCCGCGCTGGTCCGAGGGCCGCACCGGCAGTGTGGCCGCGGCCGTCGCCGCGCGCCGGGGCTACGACCTGCTCCTGGCCCCGGTGGATGTCCCCCGGGTCCCGCCGGAGGTGTTCGAAGGCCTGGCCCGAGCCTGGGGTGAGGCGGGCCATCCCGCCCGGGGCTGGCTGGCGCCCCGACTCGGTCCCCGGGGCCGCTTCGGCCACCCGATCGTGCTGGGCCGGGACCTCGTGGCCGAGCTGTCCGAAGACCCGGGTGTCCGGTTCCCCGACGCTGCGAAATCCCCGGAGAAGGAAACGGATTCCGGGACCGGCTGGCGCGCCCGACCCCTGCGCTCCTGGCGTGCTCGGGCGACGCCCCTGTTGGTCCTCGAGGTGTCCGCCGCGGAGGTCCTGGAGAACCTCGATTCGCCGACGGATCTCGCGCGGATCCGCGCCGCCGCGGCCCGCACGGGGCCCCCAGGGCCCTGAGGGACCCCCCGATCGGATTGAGGATTTCTATGCGGGAACCGCACCTCCGGCTCCAGCCCGGGGAAGAACGAGGTCGATAGCCCTGCGCGAGAGCATGGTCTCCCCCCACGTGCTCCCTGCCCCATCCTCCCCACTCCGTGTCGCTGGACATCCACAGAACGCTCGCTGACCGGCCTGTATCTCCCCTAGGAGGAGGCCAGGAGTCCCCCCGATGAGCTTCCAGGGAGATGTTGCCGGAATTGGCCTGGGTGAGCTCCTTCAGGGACTCGCGCGCGGGGGCCGTGACGGCGTACTGACGCTCTATGGCGACGAGTCTTCGTCCGCCATCGGACTGAAGAAGAGCCGCATCTACATCGTCGCCTCCCCCGACGAGTCCGCCGATCAGTGGCGCGAGCGTGCACAGCGGGCCTGGGCCAAGGACCTGGACCCCACCCTGGAGTCCCAGCGCCGCGAGAAGATCGCCCGGGCCGCCCGCCTCGAGACGCTGTACCAGATGCTCGAGGCGGACAACCTGCACTTCCGCTTCGAGCCCGGGACCCTCCCGGCGAAGTCCGGCCCCGCCGCCGAAGAGTCGGAGATCCAGTTCCACGGGGGCGCCGCGGGTCCGACCGACGAGGAGATGGAACGCGCCTGGGGCCGCGCGTACACGGTCGAGTTCCTGCTGCTGGAGCACGCGCGCATCAGCGACGAAGCCCGCAGCGGTCCGGCGGCCACCCTCCGCGGACACGACGTGCCGCGCGCACTGGATGCCGGGCAACACTCGCCCCAGTCCAGGGACTTCCTCGACGAGTGCGACGGAAACTCCACCCTCCAGGAGATCGCCGACCGACTCGGCAGCACCCTGACCCAGTGCCGCCACACCTGCGGTGAGTTCCTGGGACAAGGGGCGGTTCGCATCGCGCAGTCGCGCGAGCTGCTCGCCGCCGCACAACGGGAACTGGAACTGTCCCGGGCCAGCCGCGCCGCGGCGCGCGTCGAGGGGTGGATCCTGTCCTCGCGTCCGGGTCCGCCCTCGGTCGAGGACGCGAACCTCCTGATCGGGGAATGGGAGCGCGAACGCCTGACCCAGGTGCTCCGCGAGCTCTCCCCCAAGAGCGCGCGTGTCCTCCTGCGCAAGCTGGACTGCGTCGACACCGACGCCCGCGCCTCTCGGGACCGCTGGAGCGCGCTCCAGGAGATTCACCGGGGCGACGCGATCATCACGTTGCACACCGCGATCAGTCGCTTCGCGGCGGTCCGGGAACCCGATGCAAGGGCCTTCCAGGAGCTGCTCCAGGTCGCCCGCACGCTGCAACAGCGCGAACAACCCGCACGGGCAGCGGCCCTCCTGCGCCTCGCCTCGAGCCACATGCCGTCGCGTCTGCAGACGCGTATCGAGCTCGGCAAGCGCATGCTCGAGAACGACCTGGTCGACGAGGGTTCGCGCTGGCTGCTGGAGACGGCCCGCGAGCTGTTGGCCGAGGGCGATCCGGACCGGGCCTTGATCCCGCTGCGCGCGATCCTGCGCTTCCTGCCAGACAACAACCACGCCAACGGCCTGCTGATCCAAGCGCGCGCCGTCATGGCGAAGCGCAAGCGCCGCCGCTGGCAGACCGCTTGCCTCGCGGCCACCGCGCTCATCCTGGCCTCGGTCGGCTTGGTCCGCCTGCACTCCGCCCGCCAGACCGAAAAGCTGATCGCCAAGATCGAAGGACAGCTCGACCGTCCCGGCGTCGCCCTCGCGATGTTGGACGAGTCCTTCCCCCAGGACGCCAGCGAACGGATCGGGCAGCTCCGCAACCGGATCTACCTGCTTCACCAGGAACAGCAACGCCGGCGCTACGAGGACTGGGCCGAGCGTTACGACCGGGCCTTCGACACGATCCTGCACAGCGACCCGATCCGCGGCCTGGAGATGACCCTCGAGTTGCCCGTCGCGCCGGACGCGGACGTGACCACCGAAGAGAAGCGCCAACGCTCGGACCTCTTCGGCGCGATCGCCAAGCGCCTGGTCGAGCAGAGCGATCAGCTCGACCTCCCGGTAGACGCCTCCGAGAGCGAGCTGCAGGACGAACAGCGCCTGCTGGTGGTCGTGGAGAACGCCGTGGCCCGCATGACGCCCGAGTACACGAGCGTCTCGGAGATCAACTTCCTCCGGACGGTCGAGGGTCTGCGCGACCACATCGAAGAGCGCTCCCTGGCGCGTGCCAACGCCCGCGCCCAGGAGCTGGAGCGCATGCGGCAGAAGGACCAGAGCAACCTCCTGGAGACCGCCCGCAAGCACCGCGCCTCCGGAAACCTGGCCCTGGCGATCGAGGCCTGGAACATGCTCTTCGAGCGGGACGCCGAGCTGAAGGAGCTCAGTGCGTTCCAGGACGAGTACACCGAGTTGGTCCGCGAAAAGCAGGCCATCGACAAGGCCCTCGACCTGGCCGAGACGGGCCGCCACGGGGAAGCCCGCGAGGTCCTCGAGGTCGTCCCGAGCACCCTGGGGACGCGCCTGCCCTGGCGGGTGAACTCGCGCCCGGCCAACGCCCGCGTCACCCTGGCCAACGGCAGCGTCCGCACGACGCCCTTCTGGTTCAAGTCGGCCTTCGACGAGCCGGTCGAGCTGACCTTCAGCAGCGAGGGCTGCGTCCCGCGCACGGTGTACGTCACGAACCCCGGGGACCAGACCGTCAACCTCTACCGCGCCCCCGAACGGGAGTGGAGCGAGGCCAGCGTCGTCGAGGCCTCTCCGGTCGCGGTCGGCGACGATCACATCCTCTGCGACCGCAGCGGCCACGTCGTTCGTCTCGCCGCCCAGGGCGAGCGGTTGTGGGAGACGCGGCTCGAGACCCTGGGGGGAATCAAGCGCACGCCGCTGTTCCTGCCCGGCCGGGCCGGACACCTCCTGATCCTGTCCGAGGACGGGGACGTCTGGTTCCTCGACGCCAGCGACGGGAGCACCGAGGGACCCTTCCGCACCGAGTCGCCCCCGGTCGACGGCCCCGAGGTCACCCGCGGGGGTATCACCGCCCGCTTCGGCAACGGGAAGGTCGCCCTGTGGGACATGTCGATCGAGCCCACCTTCTACCCGGCCGACGGCCTCGTCAGCGCCCCGGACGACCCCGAGGACGACGGGGTCGAGCGTTCGACCACGACGGTGCGCATCTCGCGCGGCAACACCCTCGAGCGCGAGATGACTTCGCCCTGGACCAAGTGGTCCGTCGAGGTGCTCGAGGACGAATTCCTGGTGCGCACCGACGACGGACGCGGCTTCAGCGCCCGGCGGCGCGGCGACTGGCGCTTCGTCCTGTGGGAGCAGCCCAAGGCCCTGGTGCCGAACGGCCGCCTCTGGGTCTCGGACGAGGCCGGCGTGCGCTCGTTCCTGCCGGACGAGGACATCCTGACGATCCTGGGCGACGAGGAGCCGGGGACGGACGCGGGGACGCAGACGCCCCCGCCGGGGACCCCCCCGTCCACGACGCCGTCCGGGTCCCGCAACGGGAAGACCGGCGGCACGCGGGTCGGCAAAACCGGGGCCTCGGGCAAGACCCAGTAGACCCCCCTCCTTCGCCTCCCCTGCCCCGCCCTCGGCCCCGGCCCCACGGCCGAAGCCGCGGGACCGGTGCACGGGATGGTCAGGCCCTCTGCTGTCGCAGGACATGCCGCCGGGCGGTCTCGTTCCGGGCCGACCCAGGGTCGGGTGGTCAGGCCCGGGGTCGGGTGAGGTGCCTTATTGCCGGAGGAACATCACTGCCGGAGGATGCGTCCCGGCGCCGAGAGGTCCAGGCGGATGGTGTCCAGCATCTGGAAGCTCCAGCCCTCTTCCCCCCCGAAGCCGCTGCCGTAAAGGGTCGTGACCGGCAGGGTGTAGTCCACGGTCCGGCGTCCGGCCGCGTCCAGCTGCACGAAGCTGGCCCCGAGCATCCCGAAGTTCAGTTGGAACCAGGGATCGTTCGGATCCAAGTACAGGGTCCCCCAGCCTCCGGCGGAGGGCGTGGAGAAGAGGCCGGTGGTCCCCGCGAAGAACACCACGTAGGACGAGTCGGGGGGACCCACCATCACCGCCCGGAAGGTGTCGCCGGGGGCCGCCTGGTCGAGGTCGATGGAGAAGGACGGGATCTCGTCGCCGGGCCGCACGTAGGCGATCGCGTCCAGCTCGGCGCCGCCGAGGGCCACGGCCGCTTCGTCCAGGAGCACGACCGGCATGTCCCCCACCGCGAGCACGGCCCCGTCCCACGAGGAGGGGCCCTGGGTCGTCGCCCAGAGCTCGCCCTGGACCCAGTCGATCCCGTTGACGTCTCCGATCGCCGCGGTCGAGCCGGTGGCGGCCGTGAAGCGGGCCTGGACCTCGGCCTCGGTCAGGTAGCGTGTGACCGCACCGTTGGCCTCCAGGCGCAGGACGTCCCCGTCGTCCACCGCGCCGAGCACCGAACTGGCCAGGTCGCCGTGCAGGGAGAACAAGAGCAGGCCGGCGTCGTCGAAGGCGATCCCGTCGAGGTCGATGTCGGCGTCCTCCCGGCTGAGCCCGGTCAGCAGGGTGTCCTCGGTGATCAGGGGTCGCAGCCCCCCGGCCCCGTCGAACACGACCACATCGCCGTCCTGCACGCCGGCCTCGTTCGACAGCAGCGAGAAGGCCAGGGATTCGGCGGATCCCGCGGGGAAGCCCGGCACGCGTCCGACCGCGTCGACGTCCGTCGGCACGATGCCGGTCGTCCCCCGCCAATGGAGGTCGATGAAGTGGGCGCTGGGTTGGTCCACGCCCCCCACCAGCGGGAGGGCCGCATCGGAGAGCGCCGGCAGGCCCCCGACGGCGTCGAGGTCGGAGGTCGTGGACACCAGGACCCGGGGGGCGCCCCCGAGGGTCAGGATTCCGGACCCCGACGGAGCCGAGGCTCCCAGGCCCGAATCGCGAACACCCGGATCGCGAACACCCGGATCGCGTACGCCCGGATCGGGCGCCCCGGGACCGAAGGGCGTCGGCCCCCGATCCGGCCGTCCGACAGCCCGGGAATCGAGCGGTTGGGCCGACCCCCCCGCGGCCAGGGCGGCGACGAACAGGCCCGCGAGTGCGGGGGAGAATCGAAAACGGGTGCGCGGGCGATGGAGAGTGGTCGAGCGGTTCGAATGTTCCGAGTGTTGCATGGTGGGTTTCAACCTCCTTGGCCCTAGGACCGATCCCCCGGCCCTCGGTGTCGCTCGACCCCGTCTTTCTCCGCAGGGCCCCCCTGGGGCCACCGGAGTTCCGCACCCGCGGCCCGCGAACCGGAGACTAGGATGTGCCCATGCGTTTCCTCCCTGCGGTCCTCCGCGGCGGGCGTCTGCTCTCCAGCGTCGCCCTGCTCCTGGTCACCGGCGCCTCCTGCGGCACGACCCGCGGTCTGGCCCACGCCCCCGAACCCAGGCCCGCGTTGGCCGCCGAACAGCTCGAGGGATGGGATCGGGTCGCGCCGGACGCCTTCGAGGATCTGGCCCTCGAGCGGTTGCCGGAGGGCGTCGTCACGACCCTCGATCCCTTCCTCTTCGCCGAGCTCGAGGGCGCCCTCGAACAACCCGGGCCGCGGGCGGTGCGCGCCGCGGTGCTGCTGGGTCGCTCCGGGTCCCGGGCGGCCGGGGAAGCCCTGCTGCGACGGCTCGAGCGGCGCGTGCCCCATCCGGGGCGCAACCAGGACGCCGCGGACGTGGTCGCGGCCGGCGCCCTGGAGCGTGCCGCGGACGGCGCCTGGGCCGCGGAGCGCTTGGCGGTGCTCGGGAGCGGGCCCGGGGCCCACCCGGATCTGGAGGTGCGTGTGGCCTGCGCCACGGCGGCCCTGCTGCACGGGCGCGACGAGGTCGTCCCGTTCCTGCTCCAGGTCCTGCGGATCGGGACCCCCGGCGGCCAGGGGGACGAGCGCGACTTCGCGGTCTCCGACACGACCACCTGGGCCCGCTCCGAGGCGGCCTTCGCCCTCGCACGACGCGCGGGGATTCCGGACCGCTACCCGGCCGATGGGCCCTTGGCGGCGCGGGATGCGAGCGCGGCGGCCTTGGCCGCCGCACTCGACGACACGGGACGCTGAGCGGGCGGCGGGGCAGGCCTTTGCTACCATCCGCGGGCTCCTCTCTCCGGCCCCTACCGCTCCCCTCGAAGGACGCCTCCCGATGAATCCTCCCGTACCGCCCCGCCCCCGTCGCCCCAGGCTCGGCCTGGACGCCTCCCCCGACCGGCGCTCGTTCCTGACGGGCGCGGCCGCCCTGGCGGGGGCCGGAGCCGTGTCCTCCTGCGCCACCGAGACCGCCCTGCTCGACGACGGGCCCGCGCCCCAGGGCAAGCGCTTCACCCCCCTGGCGCCGGACGAGACGATCCGCATCGCGGTCATCGGCACCGGCGGCATGGGAACCGGCCACTGCAACTCGATCCTCTCCCTGGCGGAAGCCGGGCGGGAGAAGGTCCAGATCGTCGCCCTCGCGGACGTGGCGCTGCCCCGGGTCCAGGATGCCGCCAAGACCTGCTCCGAGCGCCAGGGCATCGAGGTCGACATCTACCAGGACTACCGCGAGCTCCTCGAGCGCGAGGACATCCACGGGGTGCTGATCGCCTCGCCGGAACACTGGCACGCGCCGATGGCCATCGACGCGATCCTGGCGGGCAAGGACGTCTACCTCGAGAAGCCGATGACGCTGCACCTCGAGGAGGCCTTCGCGTTGATGAAGGTCGTGCGCGCCAACGAGCAGATCCTGCAGGTCGGCACGCAGAAGATCATGATCCCCAAGTGGCGCGAGGCGCGGAAGCTCCTGGCCGCGGACGCGATCGGGAAGCCCGTGTTCAGCCAGACCAGCTACTGCCGCAACACGCCGGACGGCGAGTGGAACTACTACAAGGTGGACGAGCGCGTCCAACCCGGCACGACCCTCGACTGGGAAGCCTGGTGCGGCCCCCTCGGCGAAGCCGACTGGGATCCCCTCGTGTACTGGCGCTGGCGCCGCTACCGCCGCTATTCGACCGGGGTCATCGGTGACCTCCTGGTCCACAAGATGACGCCCCTGATGTTCGCCCTCGATTCGGGCTGGCCCACGCGCGTGACGGGCATCGGCGGCCACTACGTGGACAAGGACATGGAGAACCACGATCAGGTCAACCTGACCGTGCAGTTCGAGTCCGAGCACACGATGGTCGTGGCCGGCTCGACCTGCAACTCCTACGGCCTCGAGGACCTGGTGCGCGGCGACCGGGCGAACCTGTTCCTGGCCAGCAACAACGTGGTCCTGCGACCCGAGCGCGCCTACGTCGACGACGTCGACGCCCAGGAGATCCAGTGCGGGGGCGTGCAGGACCAGGACGAGCTGCGCCTGAACTGGCTGGCGTGCATGCGCACGCGCGAAGAGCCCCAGTCCCCGGTCGAGCTCGGCACCAAGGTCATGGTCGCCGTCGACCTGGCCTCGCGCTCCATGTGGGACGGCAAGTCCTACGCCTTCGACCCCGCGACGATGCGCGCCACGGCGCTTTGATCCTGCGGTCGGCGATCCACGCCTGCGGAACCCGCTTCGAGCTCGTCATCGCCGATGCCGCCCTCGAAGCGACCGGGCCCCGCGCCCACCCGCAGGCCGCCGCCACCGCGCGTCGCCTGCGGGCCGCCGCGGAGGAGGCCCTGGGCCTGGTGGAGGAGGTCGATCGGACCTACTCCCTGTTCCAGCGCGCCTCCCTGCTGACGCGGATCAACAGCCTGGCCACCGAGCGCGCGATCCCGTTGGATGCCGACGGGTTCGGGCTGCTGTCCGAAGCCGTCGCCATCTGGCGGGACTCCGGAGGGGCCTTCGACCCGACCCTGGCCCCCCGCATGCGGGCCCGCGGCCTCCATCCGGACTCCACCTGGGAGGGATCCGCCCCCGCGGCGGCCGCCGGCTCCCCGGGGCCCGCGGCGATCGTGCTCGACGGGGCCGCGCGCACGGTCCGCTTCCGCGACCCCGGGATCGCCCTGGACCTGGGGGGCATCGCCAAGGGCCACGCCCTGGACCTGGCGCTGGACTGCCTGCGATCCTATGGCGTCGAACGCGCCCTGCTCCACGGGGGCACCAGCGCGGTGGTCGCGATCGGTTCCCCGCCCGAGAGCGACGGCTGGCCCGTCGCCCTGGAACACCACGGCGGACCGGTCGTGCACCTGCGCGACGGGGCCCTGGCCCTGTCCGCCGGCGACGGCCGCCTGGACCCTGCGGGTCGCGGACACATCCTCGACCCCGCGAGCGGGCACAGCGCCCCCGGCGACCGGGCCGCCCTGGTCCTCGCCCCGCGGGCGCGCTACGCGGACGCCTGGGCCACGGCCCTGGTCGTCCGCCCGGAGCTCCTCGAAACCCACCCCTGGCCCTCCGACACCTGCGCAGGCAGCGCCCGGGGCACCGGGCAGGCCCGGCGCTGGCGCTTCCGCGGCGCGGAGAGCCTGCGCACGAACATCGAGTCCGGCCGACGGCGGCCCGACTCCCCCTCCGACCGAACCGTCCGAATCCCGACCCCCGCGATCCATGTCCACCAGGACCGACCGTAGACGCTTCCTCGTCCGCTCCGCCGGAGCTGTCGGCAGCTTCGCCCTGGCCCCCGACCTGTCGGCCCGGCCCCGTCGTCGACCCCGGGCGCCCCTCTCGGTGGGCCTGATCGGCGCCGGACGCCAGGGGCGGGCCGTCCTGGCGGAGCTGGCCAAGCTCGAGGACGTCACCATCCGGGCCGTGGCGGACGTGGTCGAGTCCCGGCTGAAGTCCGGGCTCCGGCGGGTCCAGGGGGCCGAGGGTTACGCCGGACACGCCGAGCTGCTCGAGAAGGCCGAGGTGGACGCGGTGGTGATCGCGACCCCCACCCACCTGCACCGTGAACCGGCCCTGGAGGCCCTGCGGCGGGGCAAGCACGTGTACTGCGAAGCGCCGTTGGCCCACACCCTGGAGGACTGCCGCGCGATCGCCGCCGCGGCGCGCGACGCCGACGGGGTGTTCATGACCGGCATGCACGGCCGCTCGAACCCGATCTACGACCTCGCCCGGGACTTCGCCCGCTCCGGGGCGGTGCGCGACATCCTGGGGTTGCGGGCGCAGTCTTCCCAGAAGAACAGCTGGCGGGTGCCCGCGCGGGATCCGGCCGACGAAGCGGCCTTGAACTGGCGCCTGGACCCGGAGGTCTCCCTCGGGCTGCCCGGGGAGCTGGGGGTGCACCAGTTCGACGTGTTCCACTGGTTCCTGGGGGCCTACCCGACAGCCGTGCGGGGCCACGGCAGCGTGCAACTGCACGAGGACGGACGCACCCTGCCGGACACCGTGTCCCTGGAGTTCGAGTATCCCGGCGGGCGCTCCCTGCTGTACGAAGCGACCCTGGCCAACTCCTTCGAAGGCACCTACGAGCTGTTCCGCGGCACGATGGGCACCTTCAAGCTGGCCTGGAACGCGGGTTGGATGTTCAAGGAAGCCGACGCCCCGACCCTCGACTGGGAGGTCTACGCGAACCGCCAGCAGTTCCACGACGAACAGGGCATCACGCTGATCGCCGACGCGACCCAGCTCGCCGCACAGGGTCGCCTGAAGGAGGGCGTGGGCCTGCCGGAGCCGCCCCTGCACTACGCCCTCGCGGACTTCGTGGAGGCCTGCGCCGAGGGCACCCCGGTGCCCACCAGTGCCGGTGAGGGCCTGCGGGCGACCGCGATCGGAATCCAGGCCCAGCGCGCGGTCACCACCGGCGAGCGCGTCGAGATCCCGGCCGAGATGCTGTCCGACCGATGAGTGCCGCGTCGCTGCCGCCCCTGCGCCTCTCGGCCCTGCCCTTCCTCGCGAAGGTCGGGGTGACCTGCCTCCTGGCCGTGATCGGCATCGGGATGTGGGCCTCGTTCGAGCACCTGAGCAACCACCACGAGAACCGCGACGGCGAAGACGGTCTGTCCCGGGTCGACATCGAGGCGGCTTACCACGGCATCGATCAGCCCTCCCTGCTCGTGCGCGCCCTCGATACGGGGCACCCCGAGGAGCTGCCGGACGCGGATCGCGAGCTGCTCTTGGATTGGTTGCGGGGCGAGCGGGTCAGCGAAGACTACGACAGCCTCGAGCTGGGCGACCTCGCGCCGGCGGAGATCATCGACGCCGCGTGCCTGAGCTGCCACTCCACCAACGCGAGCGATGTCGTGGAGCCGACCTTGGACTACTGGGACGACGTCGAGGCCATCGCCTTCTCGCGGCAACTCGACGCGACGCCCGAGGAGATCCTGGTCCTGTCCATCCATACCCACGCCCTCTCCTTGGGTGTGATGTGTCTCTTGCTCGGGCTCCTGCCCTTCGCGACGCGGTTCCCCACCTTCCTGCGCTCCCTGCCCCTGGCCCTCGGCGGTCCGGGTCTCTTGCTGGATCTCGCCGGCTGGTGGTTGGCGCGCGGAAACTCCGACTGGGTCCTGGCGGTCCTGGTCGGAGGCGGGTTGTTCGCTGCCTCCTGCGTGATTTCCTGTGTGATTCTTTGCGCGGAATTATGGCTTCCGACGCGCTCTGCATGAGTCACGGTTAATACCCCTGACGGGCAGCGAATCCGGTGAAACGGCGCCTTCTGCGGGCGCCGTTCGCCTTTGGCGGGTTCACATGAAGACATTCTCAGGCCGGTTCTGCGTCCGGCGTGGCGCAAATGGACGTAACCGCTGCCACGGAGGGGACAAGGGGGTCTTGCAGTCCGAGCGACCAGACGCTCTCCTCCGCGCTCTCCGAAGTGCGGCGGTGGGCTCGAACAGCCCGCGACGCGCGACCCTTTGACCGGACGCCCCCCCACGCCTCCTCGCGATCTCGCGGGATCCCCCGCAGCGACACGAGGCACGCTCCGGCCAGATCGACACCAGAGAACCTCAGCAGAAGCCGACGACACCTCCATGCAGTTGCGGTCGAACACGACCGGGGCAGGAAGTCCCCGAACGAGCTGGAACCTTCGCGATGCGGCCTGGCGCCTCCTCCAGCTCCACGTCGTCCTGATCCTCGTCGTGGGCCTCGCGCCTCGGGCGCACGCACTCACCCCCCAGACCGGGAACCGGGTCGGGACCTTCAACTGTGACGTGCCCGGACAGCTCGACCAGTTCGTGCTGCACGGGACGATGCCGATCGCACCCCGCGCCTTCGATCGCACGGACTGCCCCCTGAAGGTCTACGCGCCGGACGGCACGCCGCTGAACACCCAGTGGGAGCTCGTCGCCGAGCTCCAGGACTGGATGATCGTCGAGCTGCGGGCCCTGGTGGAGGACAACCGCTGGAGCGGGATCCAGTCCTTCGCCGTCCACGACGGAGAGACGAACAACTACAGCCTCGGGAAGTTCTCCGTGGAGAGCCTCGCCGCGGTGGTGCTGCCCGGTCGGGTGAAGCTCAACCTGCTGGACCAGCAGGGGGGGATCCACAACCTGTGCCTGTCCGGCCCCGCCGGGAACGACCGCCTGTTCCGCTACGGACCGAACACCCTGACGCTGCAACGCAACTTCGACACCGAGTTCGGCGGCTTCCAGGTCTGGTTCACGGTCAACGCCGACCGCCGCCAGGTCGAGGTGGTGCTCAACTGGCACAACGGGGGGCTGCCGGCCAAGCCGGACGTGTACTTCAGCACGGTCACCCTGGACGTGCCCGACGGCTGGTCCTACACGCCGGTGCTGCCGGATCCGATCGTCGGGGACCTGACCCTGGTCAAGCCGGACCTGCACATCATCCCCCAGCGCATGGAGCGCTCGTTCCGCCTGATCCTCCACCCCGACGACGAGACGCCGTTGATCGAGGAGGAAGGCTGGGCCATCGGGGACTGGTCGCGCGGCGGCTACATGGCCCAAAACATCGGGCTGCCGGACCTCAGCCACACGACCATCGACCTGTCGGTGCAGAAGGACCTCGACTACTCGCTATTGTCGACGACCTCGCCGACCATCCCCGGCGACACGCCGGAGTCGCCCCTGTGGCCCGCCCAGGGCGTGCGCTACGGCGGGATGACCAGCGGCACCGAAATCCACCAGTACGAAGGGGTCCTCCCGGCGGTCAGCGCCCAGGTGGACGGGATCCTGTCCCTGTACGTGCAGCAGCTGCGCTACGGCGCGCGGCAGATGGGCTGCATCTACGACGCGAACGGGGATCCCATCCGGCCGGACGACTACCTGAACCCCGACGGAAGCCGTCCCTGGGACATGTACAGCAACGAGTTCATCGGCAACACGCCGAAGGACTCGCCCTTCGACTTCGCCGACACCGGCCCGGGGAACGGGACCGCGAACTACGACCCGCTGTCGTACTTCCCGATCGACAACCAGCACCTGGTGCGGCGCACGAAGGCCAACAAGGCGCTGGTCTGGCTGGTCAACGACCCCCTGGCCCGGCACTACTGCCTGATGGACGCGGTCCTGAACCGCATGACCTTCTTCGAGGGCACCGACGGCGAGATCACGCCGCCGACGTCGGCCGGACTCGGCCTCGCCTGGGGCCGCGGAGAGGCCTGGGGCGCGGACATCATGACCATCGCCTACGCGACCGGGACCGACGAATACCGGCAGCGGACGGCCGCCTGGTACCCGGCCTTCCTGGCCAGCCTGGAGCAGGCCCAGATGACCAACGGCCTGTTCAGCGCGATGACCGACGGGAAGGTCGCGAAGGACCCGCCCTACGGGGACGGCACGACGGCCTTCTACTGGGCCCACCGCTCCAACGAGCAGATCCTGCTGGCCTACGCTCTGCGGGCGATGCAGGAGGTCGTCGGAGTGGACGCCCGCACCGCGATCGCCACGTCTTCGGAGGCCATCTGGCGCTTCGCGTGGAAGGACGGCACCACCGGAGTCCTCGATCGCTATCCCGCCGGCCCGGTCTCCGGTCCGCGCTTCACGACGAAGGCCGAGGTGCCCGACGGGCTGGTCGACACGATCTACTTCGACCCCTACCACGTGCCCGGTTCCTTCGCCCTCGGCGTCCTCTCCGGCTCCAACCTGCTGGACATGGCCAACATGGCCACCACCTATGCGGGCGCGACCGACATCTTCGACACGAAGGCCAAGTTCGAGTCCTGGGGCACGGACCAGATTCAGAACCGTGCTCCGGCCCTCTGGCTGCTGCAACTCGTCTTGCCCTGACTCCGCCTCCCGCGCGCTGCACGCGCGCGGACCGGCGGAGATCCCGAGCCCGCCTCCCCCACCTCACACGATTCGCCGGTCGATCCGGCCGATCGAACGAGACGGGGGAGGCGGGTTTCATTTGTTGGACGGTCCTGTTTTTCAACCGCGCGATTTGCGGAGTCCCAGCGGAGTCCACCTGCGTCGGACCCGCGTGTCCCAGGACCGGGACGTTCGCGCCGACTTCCCGAAGCGCTTCGCTCCCGTCGTGTTTGCAACTCGCAAGCGGCGCGGCCGGGTGCGACCGGGGACAACGGGCTCGACAGGTGGAGCTGCTAGACTGATTTCGAGCGCGGGTACCACGTCCTTGCTGGGGTACGACGCGTTGCAACTGCGGATCCTCGCACCCCGTCGGTTGGCCTCCGGTGCTCGGGATTCGCCTCCTCGCTATGGAATCCAAGCCCACGGAATCCCGTTCCGCACGCGGAGCCGTCGGACGAAACCCCCGTGCCCTCGCTTTGGTCGGCGTGCGCGCGGATCACGAGCGGGTCCGTTTGCTGTGGAGCGATGGACACGTCTCACGCTTCCACCACATCTGGTTGCGCGACAACTGTCCCTGTCCCTGCTGTCGCCACCCCGACGCGTGGGAGCGGACCTTCGACATCCTGAGCGTTCCCCTCGACTTGCGCCCCGCGGCGGTCGAGCTCGACGGGCAGGACGCGCTGTCCATCCGCTGGGCTCCGGATGGACACCGGAGCCGCTACGGGGCCGACTGGTTGCGCGAACACTGCTATGCGCGCCCACCCCGCAGCGAGGAACAGCGCCGGGACCGCTCGGCCTGGCGCACGGACATCCTCCGCCTGGAGCACGACGCCGTGCTCGCGGACGACGGAGCGCTCCTGCGCTGGTGCCGGGCCCTGCGGGACGAGGGCCTCGCCCTGATCCGCAACGTCCCCCCCACCGCGGCGGCCACGGAGCGCATCGGGCGGCGGATCGGCCCGGTGTGGCGGCACGGCGGGGGCGCCACCTTCGCGATCGCGCCGGTGTCCGGGGCCGAGAGCTTGGCCTACACCGAGCTGAGCCTGCCGCCCCACACCGACCTGCCGAGCCGTGGCGTCCCCCCCGGGCTCCTGCTGCTCCACTGCCTCGAGAACGGCGCCGCCGGCGGCGAGTCGATCCTGGCGAACGGGATCGAGATCGCCGAGATCCTCCGGGTGCGGGAGCCGGAGCTGTTCGGGATCCTGCTCCGCACCCCGGTGCGGTTCCGCTTCGCCAGCGCCGGGTCGGACTACTGGTCCACGGCCCCGGTCATCGGGGTCGACGAGCGCGGTCGCGTGAACCGGGTGCGCTTCAACAGCTTCCTCCAGGCCCCCCTGCGGGTCCCCGAGGAGGACATGCTGCCGGTCTACCGGGCGTACCGGGCCTTCGCGGCCCTCAGCCGCGAGCCCGAGCATCAGGTGCGCTTCCGCCCCGAGCCGGGGGACCTGATCAGCCTGAACAACGGGTTCATGCTGCACGGCCGCAGCGCCTTCGATCCGACCCCCGGGCCCCGGCACTTGACGGCCTGCCTGCTCGACAGCGACGAGCTCCACAGCCGGATCCGGGTCCTCGAGCGGCGTCACCCGCGGGCGCCGTCCGCCCCCCAAACTCCTCCTCCCTCCGAAAGGTGGCCATCTTGACCGTACGCGAAGAACGAGAGCTCCCCCGCCAAACCCCCGCCGACTACGCGTACTTCTCGCGGCGCGGGGACATGGTCTACGCCGGGATCCACCTGATCATCGACCTGTGGCAGGCCACGCGGCTCGACGACATGGAGGTGATGACGGCCTGCATGCACGAATCGGTGGCCGCCTGTGGCGCGACCCTGCGGGAGCTGGACCTGCACCAGTTCAACGAGAGCGGAGGCATCGCCGGAGTCGCGATGCTGATCCAGTCCCACATCAGCGTCCACACCTGGCCCGAGCACGGATACGGGGCCTTCGACATCTTCGTCTGCGCCGACGCGGATCCCCACGCGGTGCTCCCGGTATTACGCCAGTCCTTCGAGCCCGGGGAGGTCCAGGTCGCGCAGTACATGCGGGGTCTGCGCTTCGTGCCCCCCGCCGGAGACTAGCGGGGGCTGCCCTTGAAGCGGATCACCTACGCCCAGCGGGCCGCCTTCTACGAGCACGAGTTCACCGAGACCGCCGACCTGCCGTTTCTGGCCAGCCTGGTCACCGACGACATCCGGACCGTCCTCGAGGTGCCCTGTGGCGTCGGCCGCGTCACCCTGGCCCTGGCCCGGGAGGGACTGCGCTACGTCGCGGTGGACCGTGAGCCGGAGATGATCGCACACCTCCAGCGACGCCTCGAGCAGGCCGGCCTGGCCCCCCACGTGCAGGCGCGGACCGGCGACATGCGCGCGCTGGAATCCGACACGGCCTTCGACCTGATCCTGGTCCCGACCGAGGGGATTCAGATGGTCCCCGCCGAAGAGGTGGGCCAGGTGCTCCGGAGCCTGGGGTCCCTGCTCGGGCCGGGGGGAACCCTGGTGTTGGACGTCGCGACCTTCGCACCGGTCGAGGCCCGGGAGCCGGGGGCGCAGCCGGGATACTTCGACCCACACCTTCCGGACGGCCAGGCGGTCTTGGATTGGCAACACACCCTGCCCTCCGGGGCGGTGCTACGACGCAGACGCACGCAGCAGCGGCCCGGGCCGAACGCGATCCTGTTCGAGTTCGAGTACGAGGTGCGCCACCCGGACGATGGACCCGGGGAGAGCTGGCAGGCGCGCTTGCCCCTGGCGATCCACTCGAAGGAGGCACTCGTGGAGTTGGCCGCCGAGTCGGGTCTGGCGGTGGAGCGGGTCTTCCGCAGCTACGGGCGGGACGCCTTCCACCCGGAGGCGACGCGGATGATCTTCCTCCTCGGGCGAACGCGGTCATGAACGACGAGCGCGCCCAGCGGGAGCGGGAGGTCTACGGCTGGCGCAAGGAGGCCGGTCGCGGACTCGACGCGCAGGGCTTCTCCAACGCGCGGGACTTCCGCTCCGTGGGCGCTTTCGACGGCGTCCCCCTGGATCCGGCGGGGCTGGACTACTTCGAGACCTATCGCCGGCTCTACTACCACGACACCCTGCGCCCCGACCAGGGCACCCACGAGATCCTGGACGCCCTCCAGGCCTGGGCGCCGCGGGGTCCCTGGCTCGATCTCGGCGCGGGCACCACGACCCTGTTCTGGTCCACGGCGGTCCCGGCCCTCGACCGGATCTCCTGCGCGGACATCGCCCCGGAGGCCCTGGCGACCCTCGCGCGCTTCGCGGGGTCCGACGAGGTTCCCGGCTGCTACGCCCAGGCCCTCGCGCGCTTCGGACGACAGGCGGACCACCTCGCCCGGGCGCGGCGCTGCATCGAGCGTTACCTGGTCTTCGACGCCCTGGCCCCCTGGCCCGACGCGCTGGAGCGGGAACGCTTCGCGCTGATCACCGCCTTCGGCATCTTCGGCATCGCCGCGGGCCCCGGACCGTATCGCGCCTGTCTCCGCCGGGCCGCCGAGCATCTGCCGGTGGGTGGCCGGCTGATCGGCGCGGACTGGATCCGCCGGCCGGAGTTCATCGCGGCGGACGGGCACGACAACTCCTACCTGGCCGCTCCCCTGATCCTGCAGGCCGGTGAAGCCGCGGGCTTGACCCCCCTCACCTTTGAACGGGCGGAGATCGCCGGGGACGTCAACTACGACGGCCTCCTGGTCTGGGCGTTCCAGCGATGAGAGAGCTCGATGCGCTGCTGAGGGGGCTCCTCGACGAAGCGGGCTCGCCCGGTTGTGCGACCCAGGTGGTCCGCTCCCAACGCCGGGCCGAGGCGGACGTGCGCGTGATCTTCTCCGACGGGGCTTGGTTGGGCACCCACGGGGCGGAGCTCCTGGGGCGCCTCCAGGCACACCCCGCCGTGGAACGGGTCCGGCGCCGGCGCAACGCGCTGGCCGTGCGCTTCACGGACGAGTTCATCGCGGACCTCGGGGGCCGCATCGCTCGATCCCAGCGCGACCGCTGGCGCCCCCGGGCGCCGCGTGCCCACTACACGGTCGGCTTCGTCGGGCCCAACACCAACAAGGCCCTCCACGTGGGACACCTGCGCAACATCGTGTTGGGACAGGCCCTCGCGACGGCCCTCGAGCGGTCCGGGGCGCGGGTCGTGCGGGAGAGCCTCGTCGGGGACATCGGGCGCTCGATGGCCGAGGCGGTCGCCGGCTACGACCTGTACCACCGCGGGGCGACCCCGGGCGAGGCGGGGCTGCGTCCGGACGCCTTCGTGGGACGCTGCTATCGCGCGTATGCCCAGCGCGCGGACGGGGGTTCCCCGGCGCGCCCCCAGGACCCGCAACCCGCCGACCCGAACGCCCAGGAACGCGTCACCTACGGGGACCCCGCCGACGGGGTGCTGCACCGCTGGCTCGCCGGGGACCCCGGGGTGCTCGCGGACTGGCAGCGGCTACGGTCCTGGGCCCTGGAGGGACATCGCCTCACCCTGGCCCGGTTGGGCGTCACCCTGGAACGGCTGGACTTCGAGTCCGACGGGGTGCGGGCGGCCCTGGGTCTCCTGGGTACGGGTCTGCGGCAGGGGATCCTCGAGGCCGCGGAAGGGCGGGCCGTGCTGTACCGCAGCGGGCGGCCGGAGTACCCGACCATGGTGCTGATGCGCAGCGACGGGTTCCCCACCGAGCACGCGCGCATGTTGCCCCTCTACGGGGACCTGCTCCGGACCTGCCCCCCGGGGGCGGAGTTCGTCGAGCTGGCCGGTGAGGAGTGGCGGCCCTCGGCCACGCTGTTGGGCCAACTCTTCGCGCGCCTGTGCCCGGAGCTCGACCACCGCAAGCACGTCCGTCTGTTCCACGGGATGGTCGCCCTCGGTGGCGCGAAGGTGAGCTCCCGGGACGGTGAGCCCCCGTTGATCGACGAGCTGCTCGACCGGGTGCTCGCGTCCCGGCCCCTCGCCGAGTTGCGCCGGCTCGGCCGCGGAGCCCTCGGGGACGAGGCCTGTGCCGACCTCCTGGTGCGGACCCCCTTCCTCGCTCCCGAGCTCGAGGACGGGATCGAGTTCTCCACCGAGCAGCTCCTCGAGGACCGGCGCGGGCCCGGCTGGACGATCGCCGAGGCCTGTTGCCGGGTCCACGGCGAGAACGGGATGCCCGCGGCGCCGGGTCGCGAGGACGCGGACTACCGGGCCCTCGTGATCCAGGCCCTCGGCCTGTCGGTGGCGGTGCAACAGTGCCTGGAGCGGCTGGACCCGACCCCGGTCACGCGCTTCCTCCGGCACTACTGCCTGGCCTTCGCCGAGCACGGGTCCTCGTCCCGGGCGCTGGAGCTGACCCGGGCGGTCCTCGACGAGGCCCTGGGCATCCTGGGCTACGTGGCGGGCGGTCCGGAGGTCGCCACGGCGGCGCAGGACCTCAACGCGCGCAGTCGGTGAGGTACGCCTCCAAACGCTCCAATGCCCCGCGGATCGCGCTGGTCGGAGCGCTGCCCAGGGCGACCCGTATCCAGACGCCGTGCTCCGGCGACAGGCCGAAGGAGCCGCCGGGCATGCACGTGACGTTCGTCGCGCACAGGGCTTCGAGGAGCAAGCGCTCCTCCCCGCCGCGGTCGAAGCGCTCCGCGACCCGCGCCATCAGCAGGTTCCCGTAGTCCGGCGGCGGCAGGGGCTCGAAGCACGGACTGGCGCTCAACCACCCGTGCACCTCGTCCAGTTGCCGGCGCAACAGGTCCCGCAGGCCGTCGAGCCGCGCGTTGTAGCGCTCGAACCAGCCCTCGGCCTGGACTCGGGCGTGCAACTGCTCGGCCGTCCAGCTCGGGGCCCCGTATCCGAAGAGGCAGTTCTCGGTGAAGCCCTCGAAGTCCGCGACCCGCGGTCGATCGCCGCGCAGCCGGGCCGTCCGGAAGATGCTGTCGAAGGCCAGCCACACGTGGTTCGCCGTGGCCGAGGAGTTCTTGTGGACGGCCTCGACGCGCCCCAACCAGGGCTCCAGGGCTCGGTCGGCCATCGCGTAGCCCACGCGATAGCCACAGGCGAAGGGGCGGTCCTTGCTGGGGCTGTGGATCTTGGCCAGGTGGTCGGGGCGCTCGGCCAGAGCGAACAGCTCCGGGATCCCCGCGGGGCCCCACCGAATCCCCTGGAACACCGTGTCGGCCACGAGCACGACCCCCAGGGACTGACAGTGCGCGATCAACTGGCGCAGGGCGGGAACGTCCCGGGCCCCCCAGCTCCGCAGCGAGGGGTTCCCCGGATAGGTCAGGAAGCAGGCCAACGTCCGGGGCCCGACCGCGGCCCGTAGGGCGGCGGGACTCGGCAGGAAGCCCTCCTCGGGCGTGCCCTCCACCGACCGGGGGAGCAGGCCGCGGTCCCGCGCGAAGCCCTCGGGGATCCCGTAGCAGGGGGCGTTGAACACCACCTCGTCGCGGAGCTCGCCCTGGGCCGAGGCCCGCGCGTGGGCCGCCCCCAGGACCGCGGAAGCGGCCCCGCTGGCCCCGGCGGTCGTCACGACCACCGTGTCCCGCAACGGATCGCCGGGAGCCCCGGCGCCGTCCTCCCCCAGGGCCTCGCGGCAGCGGCGGACGCGCTCGGCCTCCAGCCCGCGGACGACCGCGCCCAACTCCAGGTCCCCGGTGATCGTGCCGTAGCCCGGCTCGATCCCGAAGGCCGCCACGAGCTCGTGCAGCGGCAGGGGATCCTCCACCAGCCCGCTGCTGAAGTTCACGTTGTCGAGCATGAACAACGGCTCGGTCGAGCGGCTGGGGCCCAGGGCTGCGTACTCCCCGTAGAAGAGCATGGCCTTGGTCCACTCGACCATCTTCCCGTAGGCCCCGCAGGCCTTCAGCCGCCGGCAGGCCTCGTCCAACGGGGGGTCGTGCTCCATCGCGGATCGACCCCTCCTCGAGCCGTCGGCGCCGCTCGTCAGAAGACGGGAATCTCGACCGCGTCGGTGAACCCGAAGCGCACTCCGAAGGCCGCGAAGGGATCCCAGATCACGCCCTGGGCGTAGACGGTGACGCCGATCAGGCTGCCATCGCCGGGGATGTCGATGTCGACCAGGGCCGGGTTCAAGCCGTCCCAGTTGGGCCCGAACTCCGACAGCACCGGGTCCGGCGCGAGCACGTTGATCAACAGCTCGCCGGCGGCCCCGGGGCCGGCCATGCCGAAGCCGGGGATGGGCGTGCCCGCCGGGTAGTTGAAGTCCGGGGACAGGGCGTAGAACAGGAGGACCGGCGCGCCGCCGAGCTGCGTGCCCAGGGGATTGTGCAGGCCGACGGTCAAGGTCGTGCCGCTTTGGGGCAGGCCCGACACGACGGTCATCGACCCGGGCGGGTTGATGCCACTGCCGTACACGCTCGCCATCGGGATGCACGCATCACCGAACACCTGGGCGCCGTTCACGGCCCCCGGGGTCGCGGCGGCCTCGCTCTGCCAGGTGAAGTCCGCGCGCTCCACGCCGGTGCCGCCGAGCTGCAACGAGAAGCCCAGGGGCGTCGAGCTGGACTCCTCGACGCCG
The DNA here is from genome assembly GCA_901007745.1 of Hippocampus kuda. Taxonomy (NCBI): domain Eukaryota; kingdom Metazoa; phylum Chordata; class Actinopteri; order Syngnathiformes; family Syngnathidae; genus Hippocampus; species Hippocampus kuda. The sequence goes on from CAAKHF010000018.1 coordinate 140,689, forward strand.
ATGTCCTCGGAGAGCATGCCGCTGACCAAGCCATCGGTCGCCGTAAACATCCCCTCGTAGCTGAGGAACTCGACCACCTCGTTGAGGGGGCTCACCAGAGCGAGGCCGTCGGGGGCGCCGTTCTGCAAGCCGACGAAGTCGAAGTCGAGGGCCCCCAGGCATCCGCCCTGGTCCGGGATGATGCCGCTCAGGGCCAGGCTGTCGTACTGGACCCCTCCGCTGCCGTTGTAGGCCAGCAGGGTCCAACCGGCGAGGTCGGTGCCGGCCGGCCCGGCGATCTCGACGAACTCGTTCAAGTCCCCGCCGGCGTTGTCGTAGTGCAACTCGTTGATCCACACCTCGTCCGTGGGTCCGGTCATCGGCTCGCCCCAGAGGATGTCGACCCAGCCGGGGTTGTCGACGAACGGGTTGCGGTTGCCCTGGTACGAGAAGATCACGTCGTTGCGGGCTTGTTCGTCGGCGTCCACCGGATCGGCCACGTGCCATTCCAACAGCACGCTGAGGATGCCCATGTACGCGGTCGACTCGTTGCTGCCGGTGTTGCTCGCGTCGATCAGGGCCTCGCTGTCGGTCACGATCAGATCCGGCTCGGCCCAGCCGAGGGACCCGTGGGTGCCACCCTCGAAGCGCACGTCGGCGTACAGGATCGATCGGGCGACGTCGCCCTTGCGCCCGTTCCAGACCTCCCAAGTGCCCTGGGAGAACGAGCCCGTGGTCCAGTTCGAGTTCCCCGGGTACGTGCCCGACCCGCCCCCTTGGCCGTTGTTGGCGTCGGTGGTCCACTCGTCACAGCCCGCGTTGCAGTCGCGGAAGGGCTTGTTGCTCCGGGCGAAGTTGTAGTTCCCGTCGCACAGCCACAGGAGGTGGCAGTCCGTGAAGGCGATGTTCTGCCCGTCGTTGTCCGGGAATCCGTAGGAGTTCGGCCAGGTGTGCTCGCGCTGGTAGAAGGAATTGCCCCCGCCCTCCTTCACGAAGCTGGCGTTGCGGTAAACGTCCAAGATTCGCGCCGAGTCGTTCGGGTCCTCCTGGGCCTCCTCCAGGATGTCCCAGGTGTCCGTCCCGGACGAGGTGTAGGGGAAGTAGGTGTGGTCATCGATGACCGGGTGCAGGGTCGCGCGCAGCGTCGCCGCCGTCGAGGTGTCGACGGTGTCGTAGTACCCGGGGGGCGGACCCTGCCGACCAGCCGCCGGCGCCCCCAGGAGGAGGGCAGAGAGGACAGCCGGGACACCGAGGGAGAGGACGCGGGCAGAGGCGGGCTTCATGACGGGGGCCGAGTCACGGGACCAGGGGGGGTGGTGGGCGGAGCTCCGCCCGCTCGCACGATAGCAAGAGGGGCCAGCCCTGAGGCCTCCCCGCACATCGGGATGATCCAATCTTCATCCAACGGCCCCGGTGCGGGGATCCCGGGTCGGCTGGAAGCGCCGCGAGAACCCCGCTCCCAAGGGGTGGAGGACCCCTTTCTTGCCCCGGGGCGATCCGTATCATCCGGAGGCAGGAGGAGAGTGAGGAGGAGCGCCTTCGCCCCCTCGTTCCAACCGGTCCCACGCGCCCCCGCGCGCTCACCATGTGCTGCCAACACCCCGCTGCGCCCCCAGCGAACAAGACCCTCGGTCCGGCCTGGACCGCCGGTGCACTGCTCGCGCTCGGCCTCCCCACGGCCGCGGCCCAGATCGCCCGTGCCCCCCTCCGGGTGGACACCACGACCGTCGCCTCCGCCTCCAGCGCGTCGAGCGCGGTGTCCGGCGATCAGGCCCTCGTCGTCTACGAACACGACGGCCAGTTGGCAGCGGTGCGTTCCTCGGACCGCGGCGTCTCCTGGTCGGCGCCGGTGCGCGTCGACACCGACCCCCAGGCCTCGTTCAAGTTCGCCGGGCGGAACTCCGGCACCCAGCCCCTCGCGCTGTTCGGCACCCGCGCGCACACCCTCTGGCGGGACACCCGGAACGGGGACGCGGACCTGTGCTACGCCCGCTCCCTGGACGGGGGCGCGACCTGGTCGGCGGAGATCATGCTCGACGAGGGTCCCACGCCCGCGGGCTCTCCGGTGCGGGACTTCGCGTTCCAGGCGCTCGAGACGGACGGACCGGATCACGTGCACGTGCTGTTCACCATCGAGCCCGGGTCGGCCGGCCCCGAGGACCTGTACCTGGCGTCCTCCCGGGATGGGGGCGTGAGCTTCTCCTCCGCCCTGCCGGTCTCCTCGGCGAACCAGAGCGGGACGGACGTGGACCAGATCCACCTGGTCGCGGACGGCTCGACCCTGCACGTGGCCTGGATCGATGACCGCAACGGGGCGGACGACGTCTACTACCGTCGCAGCCTCGACGGCGGGCTCACGTTCACCGGCGTCGACCGCAAGCTCGACGCGACCGGTCCGGCCGGGGGGGACGCGGAGGACGGCGTCTCCATCGCCGCCGCCGGTGCCCTGGTGGCGGTCGGCTGGATGGAGGAGATCGGCAGCAGCAAGGAACGGGCCCTGGTCGCCCTGTCGACCGACGGGGGTGCGACCTTCGGGTTGCCCATCACCCTCGGGGACTACGTCCCGGGTCAGGCGGACGTCGACGGACTCGTGCTCGAGACCGCCGGCGGAGTGCTGTTCGCGGCCTGGGCCGACGATCGCTCGGGCCTCCAATCGGTGTACTTCTCGCGCTCGACCGACCAGGGCCAGACCTGGTCGACGGACTTCCTGGTCTCCAGCGGCGGCGGAGCCACGCCCCGCCTCAACGCGATCCCCGGCTTCGCCGCGGTGAGCTGGGCCGGGGGCGGCGTCCCCGGCCTGGGCGAGCTCGGCTATTCCCGGGCCAGCCGCGACGACGGCCTCTCCTGGGGTCCCCTGATCGAGTTGTCGGACGGCACCGGGGACGTGGACCTGGTCGAGCCGACCCTGGACCCCGAGTACGGGAACCTCGTGGCCGCCTGGCTGGTCGACGACCTGGTCCTGCCCTTCGGCAACAACGTCTGGGCCGGCGGGTTCCGCCCCCAGACCCAGACCCCGGTGGGCTGGGCCGCCGGCCCGACCACCGGACGCTTCGACTTCTCGGGCTTCTCCGGCGCCGAGAGCTTCGTATGGGTCCTGGGCGCCGATTCCCCCGGGTCCTTCCGCCCCCTGATCGGGGGAGACCCGCGCTCGACCGGACTGGCCTTCGACACGACGATGCAGTTCACCCTCGAGTACTCGAACCTGTTCGTCGGCAACCTGTCCTCGGACGGGACGGGCTCGACGCCCGCGTTCCCGATGGACCTCCCCGCGGGGACCACCATCTACACGATGGCCATCTCCGTCGGCCTCGCTCCGGCGCGGACCGTCGAGTTCAGCGACGTCATCGTGATCGCACTCTAGTTTCCCCGGCCGAGGCCCCCAGGGGGTCCCCGGCCGGTCTCCCGTTTCCATTCCTCGCCTCCGCGCCCCCCCCTCGCCCGGAAAGGGCGAGAGGACGTGCCCGTCCGGGCGCCCCGTCGAGGACAATCGAGGTCCGACCCGGACCGCCCCACCTTCGTCCATGAACGCGATGCGCTTCCCCACCCGCTGCCGAGCCCTGACCCTCCTCGCGGCAGCGGCCCTCTGCACCTCCGCCACCGGCCAGTCGGCTCGCTCCCCCCAACGCATCGACAGCGGCACCCAGGTCAGCGCGGGGGATCCCACCGCCGCGACCGAGGGGGCCCTCAGCGCGGTCCTGTTCCGCCGGGATTCCGAGGTGGTCGTCAGCACCTCCCGGAACCGAGGCGTGACCTGGAACGCGCCGGTCCGGGTGGACGGAGACCCCACCGGTTCGCCCAAGTGGGTGGCCACCGACGGCGGCACGCCCTCGATCGCGATCCGCTCCGGGGTGATCCACACGGTCTGGCGCGACGGGCGCAACGGGGAGGACGACCTGTGGTACCGGCGCAGCCTGGACGGAGGCCTCAGCTGGGCCCCGGAGGTGCGCCTGGACAAGGGCTACCCGGCGGGCACCGCCCCCGCCCGGGAGTACGCCCTGGCCGTGACGGACGCGGCCGGCGCGACCCACGTCCACGTGCTGTTCACGGTCGACCCCGGCGCCGGGGCCGCGTTCCAACCGGACGAGCTGGTCCTCGTCAGCTCGACCGACGGGGGCGCCACGTGGTCGAGCGCCCGCAGTGTGTCCAGCGCGAACGGAACCGGCGCGGACGTGGACAGCTTCGCCCTGCATGCCGACGGGCCCGACCTGGTGTTGGTCTGGAGCGACGACCGCTTCGGTTCGAGCACCAGCGACGACCTGTGGCTGGTCCGCAGCCTGGACGCGGGTGCCAGCTTCGTGGGCCCGGAGATCCAGGTCGATCCCTCGGGCCCGGGGTTCGGGGACGTCGAGAACGAGATCGTCCTCAGCGCCGAGGGCGACCTCTTGGTGATCGGCTGGGAAGAGGAGTTCGCCAGCGTGCGGGAAGAGGCCTGGGTCGCCGTGTCCGCGGACCGCGGTGCGAGCTTCGTGTCGGGTCAACGGGTCGGCCAGTACTCGCCGGCCAGCACCGACGTCGACGACATCGCCGTAGTGGTCGCCGACGGCACGATCCACGTGGGCTGGGACGACGACCGCTCCGGGTTGGACGAAGTCCACCTCCAGCGCTCGGACGACCTGGGGGTCTCCTGGACCAGCGAGCGGGCCCTGTCCGCGGGCGGAGGCGGCGACCTGCGCTTCGCGAGCGGGGCCGACATCCTGCTCGCGACCTGGAGCGGTGATCCCCTCGCGGGCGGCGGAGACCGCGCCCGGGCGGCCTTCACCCGCGACGGGGGCCTGACCTGGACCACCCCCTGTGACCTGTCGAGCAACAGCGGTGACGTGGACGACGCCCGTCCGGTCTGGAACGCCCGCTACGGGAACCTGATCGTGCCCTGGTTGGCGGACGACGCGGGGACCAACGGGGTCTGGGTGGGCGGCTTCCGGCCCCAGACCTTGACCCCGGTCAACTGGCGGAGCGGCACCCAGGTCCGGGTCGACTTCTCGGACTTCTCCGGCGCGGCCCCCCTGGCCTGGGTGTTCGCGTCGACGTCCCCGGGCAGCCTGCCCCTGGGGCTCGGGGATGGCCGGGACCTGGGACTCCTGGCCGACGGCGCGTTCCTGTTCACCCTCCAGAACCCCCTGTCCTTCTCGGGCGCCCTGGGGGCCGACGGGGCCGGATCGACCCCGGACAACTTCCTGCCCGACGCCCCGGGCACGGTGTACCACCTGGCCGCCGTCAGCCTGAACCTGGCCCCCCTTGGCTTCGACGAAATCACCGACGTGGTCCGCGTGGTGGTGCAGTAGGCCACGTCGACACGGCACTCCATGGGCGCCGGGACGACGGCGCTATTCCTCGCTGGCTTCCCCGCGGTCGGATCGAGTCCGCTCAGCTTGCCGCTCCCCCCGAACCTCGTCCTCAGGGGGTCGGGAATCCGCCGGTGACCCCCCGGCACGAGCCCTTCACGGGCAGCGGCCGGACCCGAACCGACAGGGCTGAGCCTTGCCTTTGCGCGCCCTTGATGCTCGGACAACCCCGTTGCGGATCGGGCGACCTTCTGTATCCTGCCCCGGCCTGAAATGGGCGTCTGGGGCCGCGGAAAGGGCCTTCGAGGCGCACGGGCAGAGAGCCCAAGCAGGGCTCGGGAACGGTGCCTTTCACCCGGCCCCTTCCTCTTGATCAACCAGGAAAGACCGGAGACCCCCATCATGATGTCCCACCCCCTTCGCAAGTCGAGCCTGCTCGTCGGGGCGGCCCTGGCCTTCGCCGCCGGCGCCAACGCCCAAGTGATCGTTTGTGACAACTTCTCCTACCCCGACGGCAGCCTCGTCCCCCAGGGCGGATGGGTGAACCACAGCGGTACGGCCGGCGACCTGCTCGTCAGCGGTGGTCAGGCCGTCGTGCAGCACGGCACGCCCTCGGAAGACGCGAGCCTCAACTTCACGCCGATCACCGGCGACATCTACTACGGCATCGACTTCACCGTGCCGGACCAAGGAGTCCCGATCTCCGGCACGGACAACGAGTACTTCGCGCACTTCAAGGACACCGGCTTCAACTTCGCCGGTCGCCTCGACATCGTTCCCCCCACCGGTGCAGGGGACTTCTCGGTCGGCATCGCCAGCGACGAGTCCACCGCGGACGCCATCTGGGCCACGGACCTGTCCTACGACGTCACGTACCGCGCGATCGTGCGCTACGACCAGATCAACAACATCGCCGAGCTGTGGATCGACGCCACCGCGTCGACGGACACCTCCCTCCTCGGTGAGGACCGCGCGGACCCCGGCGACACGATCTCCGCCTTCGCCATTCGTCAGTCCGACTCCGACCTGAACGAGTCCGTGCTCGTGGACAACCTGGTCGTCGGCGAGACCTTCGACTCCGTGCTGAAGATCACCGCCTCCGCCACCTTCCGCAACGGCGGCACGAACCCGGCCAGCTACACGGTCGTCGGCACCCCGGTCCTGGGCGGTTCGTTCCAGGCCGACATCGACGTCGGTAGCACCGGGCACAGCCTCGGCGGGCTCGTCGGCTACGCCGGCCCGCTCTCCTTCACCCTCGGCGGCGGTCAGACCCTGCTGGTCGACGTCACCGATCCCAGCGGTGAGCTCCTCGGCCTCGCTGCGGCCGCCGGCCCGGTCGCGAGCTACACCGTCGCGGTCCCCAGCGACTGCTCGCTCTACGGCTTCAGCCTCTCGACCCAGGGCCTGCACTTCAGCGGCGCCCCCTTCCTCCTGTCGAACGCGCAGGACTTCGTCGTCGGCTACTGATCCGGAGCGATCCGCCTGATGCCGGCGGATCGGATTCGAATTGGCAGGGCCCGTCGGTTTCCGGCGGGCCCTGCTTCGTTTAACGCGGGGCTGCCCCGGCCTCCCGAGGACCTCGCCCACGGGTGCGGTGCGGCGGCTCGCTTGGCGCTGCGACTCGATTTGGCATACCCTGCGGAGGTTCGCCCCTCAACCCGGATCCGGGACGGCTCCGCCCCAGCCCGACAGACCTGCGACCCGCCGCGAGACACGACCCCTGCCGAGTGTCCCTGAATTCAGAACGACGGTTCCGTATCGCGCTGTCCTACCCGGGTGAGCACCGGGACGTGGTGTCCCCCATCGCGGAGCGGCTCGCGGAGAGCCTGGGGCGCGAGCAGGTGTTCTACGACGGGTTCCACGAGGCCGAGCTCGCCACCCTGGACCTCGACACCTACCTCCAGGGGCTCTATCACGACGAAGCCGAGCTCATCGTCGCCTTCGTCGGGAAGCACTATGTCAGCAAGCCCTGGTGCATGACGGAGTGGCGCGCGATCCGCGACCTGATCCAGCAAGGGCGCAAGGACAAGGTCCTGGTGGTGCGGATGGACGACGCCTACGTCGAGGGGCTGTTCTCGATCGACGGGTTCCTCGACGGGACACGCCCGCCGGAGGCGATCGCGGACCTGATCCTCGAACGGTTGACCGGTCGCAGTCGCGCCCCCACCGCGGCGGTCGGAGCGACCCGGGGGAGCCCCCTCGGACGGCCGGGCCTCGCCCGTCATCTCCTCGATCGCGGCTTGCCCCGGGTGCACGCTGCCCTGACCCGCCTGGGCACCTTCTCGGAGCCTCCGGAGCTGGGGGTGCTGAACGGGTACATGCGCGGTCAGGCGGCCCGGATCCGGAACGAGATCAACAACAAGACCTACCTCCCGGTGCGGGCCCGGGGGGTACCGCGCTCGACCCTGCCGACTCCGGACGAGCGCGATCCCTTCGTCCGGCCGATCCACCAGGTCATCCGCGAGATCGTCGGTCGCTCCGAGGGCGGGGACTCGGCGAGCGCCGAGATCGCGGCGGTCAACCGGCGCAGCCGGGTCGTGCGCGACATCCTGCGGACGCTGCTGCGGCGCAGCGAACCCCTGATCCTTCTGGGGGACCCGGGGACCGGCAAGACCATGACCCTGCAACAGGCGGTCCTGTCCCTGTCGGACGCGGAGACCCAACGGGTGTTCCCGATCGTGCCGGTGTACGTCCGCCTGGGGGAGTTCCGGGCCGAGGGCCCCGCCTCGTCGGCCAGCGTGTCGCAGTTCCTCCAGGCCTCCGTCCCCGGGGAGCTGCGGCCGCTCCTTCCGGCCCTCGAACGCTCACGCCGCCTGGTGGTGGTCTTCGACGGCATGGACGAGATGAGCCGCGACCGCTACAACGAGCACACCGAGGCCCTCAGCCTGTTCGCCGAGGAGCGCTACGGTCGCACGAAGACGCTGTTCTCCTGTCGGATCACCGACTTCAGCCCCAAGTTCGTGCACCGGCGGCTGGTCCTGCTGCCCTTCAACCGCGCGCAGATCCTCGCGTACCTGCGCAAGTACCTGGGCTCCCGGCCGCTCTCCATCGAAGGGGAACGGTGGAGCAACCGCCGCCTGGCGCGGCACCTGGTCCAGGGCGACCTCCCCATCGAGGCGACCAACCCCTTCGTCCTGTGGCTCCTCTGTATCCACCTGGCCGAACGGCAGGCCTGGCCCACCTCGCGCGTGGCGTTGCTCGGGTTCTTCAACGAGGTCAACTACGAGCGCAAAGAGCGCGACCTCCCCGAGGGCGAGGACCCCTTCCCCCCCCGGGAAGAGACCTTCGCCGGCTGGGCCCGCATCGCCTACGAGATCACGCGCCGCAACCGGGGCTCGGCGGTCCCCGTCAAGGAGCTGCTCGCAACCTGCGGGCCCGAGGCCACCCTGGCGGAGTGGATCCGGGTCGGCAAGCGCTGCGGCGTGCTCGCGGAATCCATCGAGGGCCACGAGTACCAGATCCGCTTCGACCACCACCGCCTCCAGGAGTACTTCACCGCCCTGCACATCCACCGGGAAGGCCTGGAGGTGTCCTGGCTCGAGCGCCTCGACGCGCCGCGCTGGCAGGAGACGATGCTCAACCTGGTCCTCCTGGGCGGGGCGGACGAGGCCGTGCACGTGCTGATGGACTCGATCCTCGAGCCGGTGCGCGTGTTCGAGCGGCGGGTCCAACGGGTCGAGCGCGTGAACGAGGAACGCAAGGCGCGCCGAGAGGCGGCCCGCGCGGCCGCAGCCGCCGCGAAGGAAGCGGAGGGCGAGTCCGAGGTGGCCGAGTCCGATGCGACCGAGCTGGAGGAGACCGGGATCGCGGAAGCCGAGGCGGAAGCCGCGAGCGACGGGGACCCCGCAACCGGGAAGGCGGAACCGCGGGAGCGCCCGTTGCTGCCGGAGGCCCTCGAGGCGACCCTCGCGGACCGGACCGAGCTCGGTGCGCGCATGCTGCGGCAGGGTGGCGCGGAGGACACGGTCTTGCAGACGACCCTGCGGCCGGGGCTCGAACACGCGGTCTCCTTTCTGACCAACGAAGGGAACCCGATCACCCAGGTCAAGATGATGCGGGCCGTGGGCAGCCTGCCGGACATGGACCCGATCCAGGCCCTGCGCCGCCCCCTGCGCTCGGAGATCGCCTGGGTGCGCTCCCAGGCCCTGGCCCTGATCGCGTCCAAGCCCGCCAGCACGCGGACGGTCGGGTCCGACCTCCCCACCGAGATGCTGTTCGATCTGGCGCGCTGCTCGTTCCTGTTCCGGTGCGGCGCGTACCTGAAGCCCCTGGTCGCCGCGCGGCGCTGGGCGAACTGGTGGGCCTTCTCCCTCTGCCTGGGTTGCTCGGTCCTGTGGCTCGCGATCTGGCTCGCCACCGCCGCCGGGGTCCTGTTCGCGGGTGCCGAGCTGGTGGGCCGGTTCCTCCCCGAGACCGAGGGAGCCATCCGCTGGTTCCAGGGGACCCCGGGGATTTGGGTCTACGGCGGAATCCTGCTGCTCGTCACCCTGCACGTGGGCAAGAACGAAGGATCGGCCGCCTGGGCCGCGATCCCGGGCGTGGGGCTGCTGAGCCTGGCCGCCGCGCTCCTGATCGCGGTCCTCTGGACGACCGGGTTCGAACGGTCCGTCGAGGTCGTCCTCGCGGTGTCCCTGGGGGGCATGTTCGTCGCGTCGGTCTACTCCATCCTGGCCGCGACGATCCAGCTGGCGACCCTCGGCCTCGTCGCCGCGCTGACCGCCGGGACGCGGGGTACCGAGGACCGTTTGGCCGGCTTCCTCCGGACCCATTGGCAGGCCGGCGAGTTCGGAGAGGCGATCAAGATCGGGCTCGTCCCCCTCGGAGCGAGCGTCGTGATGCTGGCCACGGGCCTGGTGTTTCTGCTCCCTGTCGTCGCCCTCATCGGGCTGTGGAGGTACGTGCTCGGCCCGCTCTCGTCCCACGTCCTTCTCCCCCTCGGGACCTGGATCGGCCAGGCCACCGGCCTGCCGTTTCACCCCCTGGTCAACGTCAGTCCGCTGCTGCTCCTGACCCTGTCCGGCGCCGCCGTCGGGGTCCAGGTGAAACGCAAGGGGAGCACCGCGACGCGACAGGCCCTGCGCTCCCTGTTCACGCGCCGCAAGCTGGCCGGCGGCCTGTCCCTGGTGGGACAGGTCGTGGGCGTCGTCGGGGCCATCCTGGCCATCCTCACGGTGATCGGTGCCATCGTGTTCGGCATGGTGTATCTCCTGGACGTCACCGGGATCGGGATGTGGCTCGGGCAGAACCGGATTATCCGGGGGACCCTCGCCACCCTCCTGTTCCTCGCCGTCCTCGGCGTCGCCGTTGGAATGGGCTACACCGTCCTGCGGGAGTACGTCCGCATGCCCCTCTGGTATCGCCGCCCGTTCCCCCCCGGGACCTTCGAGCCGGAGGACTGGAAGGCACGCTTCCCGGGCGCCCCGCCCCGGCGGCAACAGAACCTGCTCTTGCTGTCCAACCACGAATCCCTGGGCCAGACCGCGGGCGAGTTCCTGGAGACCCTGAAGGAGATCCGCACGTCGATCAAGCGGGATCCGGCCCTCAGCACCTATTGGGATCAACGCGACCAACTGGAGCAGGTCCTGAAGCAGGAGCGCCAGGGCTGAGCTTCTAGGGCGGCGGTTCGGCCCCGCGGGCCTCGGCCGCGTCGAGCTCGCGCCGGGCGGCCCGGGACAACAGGATGCTCGAGCACAGGTAGACGAGAGCGGTCGACAGAGCGATCCCCGGGACGCCCAACAGGGGCATCAGGGCCAGGTTGAAGGCGATGTTCGCGACCAGGTTGAAGGCGGCGATGCGCGGCAGGACCTGGTTGCGTTGCAGGGCCGACAGGACCCGCGAGTAGACGGTGCCCAGGGAGAAGAACGGGATCTGCAAGCCGTAGCAGCCCACCGCCAGCGCCACCGCGGCGACGTCCCCCTCCTCGAAGGCGCCCCGGCGCAGCAGCACGCGGACCAACCAGGGCGCTGTGACGAACAGCAGCCCCGCGACCAGCCCACCCCCGACGAGGAGTTGACGGACCCCCCGGGCGACGCTGGACCGCAGCGCGCGCACGTCCCCGGCGGCGGCCGCATCGCTCATGTACGGCAACAGGGCCGAGCCGAGGGCCACGACCGTGACCCCCAGGAGGGCCTGGACCAGCACGTTCGCGTAGTGCAGGGACGAGATGCCGCCCTCGGGCAGCCAGGCCGCCATGGACTGGTCCACCACCAGGGTCGAGCGCATCATCAGGCTGCCGACGAGCACCGGCAGATACTGGCCGAAGAACGCCAGCACGAAGGGCGAGCGCCGGGGGCGCCGCGGCCACAGGGGCTCGCCGCTGCGCGCGGCCGCCGCGCCCAACCACAGGAACTCCACGACCACCCCGGCCAGGTGCCCCCAGACCAGGGCGTGCACCCCGCGGCCACCGGTCGCGAGCCAGGCGCCGAGGGCCACGCCCAGGGGGATCGCCCCGGGGGCCAGGGCCGCCGTCACGAAGCGCTTGTGGGCCTGGAGCAACGCGGCCCAGTACGTCGCCAACCCGTGCAGGAACAGCCCGGACAGGACCCACGGGAACAGGGAGCGCGCCAGGTCCGACACCTCGGGGGTCAGCCGAGCGCCGACGAACCGCAGGTACGGGATCCACAGCAGCCACAGGAGGCCGGTCGCGACCAACAGAGCCGCCGCGCACCAACCGGCCAGCTCCCGCTGCGCCTCGCGCGCCCCGTCGGCGCCGCGCTCGCGCCGGACCGCCGCGAGGGCCGGGACCAGGGCGGAGACCAAGGCGTTCGTCACCACCCCGTGGGCGAAGGTCGGCAGGAGCTGGGCCAGCACGAAGGCGTCGACCTCCGGACCGACGCCGAAGCGACCCGAGACCGCCAGGGACTTGACCAGCCCCAGCAGGCGCACGGCCACCGTGGCCGCGGCGACCCCGAGGAACGCCCGCAGGATCCGGCGGGCCGTCGAGGGCTTCGTCCCGGCGGTGGGCTCGACAGGCAGCGCACCGCGGTGGTCGGGTTTCACCCCTGGGGCCCCTCGCCACCGGACCCGCCGCCGGCCGGCTCGAGGGACGCGTCCAAGGTGCGCGCCATGCCCCCCGGAAAGTCCACCTGGGGCGCGTAGCCCAGGCGCCCCCGGATCGCGTCGAGGGCCGCCAGGCTGTGCCGCACGTCCCCGTCGCGGAAGGGCCCGTACTCGGGCTCGATGGCCGCCACGTCGAAGCCGCGCTCCACCAGGCCGGCGCGGATCGCCGCGAACAGCTCGTTCAGGGTCGTACGGGATCCCAGGGCGACGTTGAACACGCGCGCCTCGTCCCCGGGGGTCACCGCGGACAGCAGGTTCGCCTGCACGACGTTGGCCACCGGACAGAAGTCCCGGGAGGTCTCGCCGTCCCCGTTGATGAGGGGTCGCTCGCCGGCGGTCAGGGCCGCCACCCAGCGGGGGATCACGGCCGCGTAGGGACCCTCCGGGTCCTGGCGCGGGCCGAACACGTTGAAATAGCGCAGACCCGTGGTCTCCAACCCGTAGGTGCGCTGGAACACCGCCGCGTAGACCTCGTCGATCCGCTTGGTCGCCGCATAGGGCGACAGGGGTTCCCCGATCGCCCCCTCCACCTTGGGGAGGTCGGGGTGGTCGCCGTACACGCTCGAGGAGGAGGCGTACACGAAGCGTTGCACCCCCGCGTCCTTCGCAGCGGTCAGGGCCGTGACGAACCCGTTCACGTTGGCGTCGTGGGAGCGCAGCGGATCGGCGATCGAACGGGGCACCGACCCCAGGGCGGCCTGGTGCAACACGTAGTGCGCACCGCGGCAGGCCTCGGCCATCGCGGTGGGATCCACGATGCTGTGCTCCCGCAGGGTGAAGCGCTCCCAGGCGGAGGGACCGACGCGACCGGCGACGGCCTCGAGGTTCCCGCGCCGTCCGGTCGAGAAGTCGTCGACCCCCCGCACGGATTGGCCCAGCTCCAACAGGGTCTCGAGCAGGTGCGAGCCGATGAAGCCCGCCACGCCGGTCACGAGCCAGGTCTTGGGCTCGGCTCGGAGCTCGGCGCGGATTTGGTCGTAGCGATCCATCGGGGTCAAAGACGCCAATAGGTCGTCTCCGGGGGCAGTTCCTCGCGCGAAAGCCCCCACTGCACGTCGAGCACGAGGGGCCGCTCGGGTGTCGAGGCCAGTTCGATCGTCAGGGGCTTCAGGGTGCTGTGGGGCACGGCCAACAGCACCGCGTCCAGGTCCACGAGGGCCTCGCGCTCTACGAGCTCGAGCCCGTATTCCGCCCGGGCTTCCTCGGGATCGACCAGGGGATCGTGGACCAGGGCTTGGGCTCCGTAGCCGGCCAACTCTCCGACCACGTCGGGGACCTTGGAGTTGCGCAGGTCGGCGACGTCGGGCTTGAACGCGAGGCCCAGGACGGCGATCCGCGCACCCCGCGGCGCCTTGCCGGCGGCCACCAGCAGCCGAATCGCCTTCTGGGCCACGAAGGGGCCCATCCCGTCGTTGATCCGCCGGCCGGCCAGGATGACCTGGGGATGCAGGCCCAGCTCCTCGGCCTTGGTCGTCAGGTAATAGGGGTCGACACCGATGCAGTGCCCCCCCACCAGACCCGGCCGGTAGCGGTGGAAGTTCCACTTGGTGCCGGCGGCCTCGAGCACCGCCGACGTGTCGATCCCCAACCGGTCGAAGATCTGTGCGAGCTCGTTGACCAGGGCGATGTTCAGGTCCCGCTGAACGTTCTCGATCACCTTGGCCGCCTCGGCCACCTTGATGCTCTCGGCCCGGTGGACCCCGGCCGTGACGACCGTTCCGTAGCAGGCGGCGACGACCTCCAACGAGGCCTCGTCCTGGGCGCTGACGACCTTGGGGATCTTCTCGAAGGTGTGCTCGCGGTCGCCGGGGTTGATGCGCTCCGGCGAGTACCCGAGGAAGAAGTCCGTGCCCGCCGTCAGGCCCGAGCACTCCTCCAGGATCGGTCCGCAGACCTCCTCGGTGACCCCGGGGTAGACCGTGGATTCGAACACGACGATGTCGCCCTTCGACAGAGCCGCACCCACGGTACGCGAGGCGCTCTCCAGGGCCCGCAGGTCCGGCCGCCGGTGGCGGTCGATGGGCGTCGGCACGGCCACGATGAAGAAGTCGCGCTCCCGCAGGTCCTCGGGATCGCAGGAGACCGTCAGCTCGGCCTGACGCAGCTCCTCGGGGGTGAGCTGGCCCGCCGGGTCGTCCCCGGCGGCGATCCGCTCCACCTTGCGCGCGTCCACGTCGAACCCCAGGGTGCCGGGAAAGCGCCGCGCGAAGGCCGCGGCGACGGGCAACCCGACATAGCCCAGGCCGAGGATGGCGATCCTGCGGGCGGGTCGATTCGCGGGATGGTTCCTCGGAGGGCTCATCGATCCGGGTTCGTCGGGTGGAGTCTCAAAAAGCGAGGTTGTAGCCTGAAGCGCCCACGGAAGAAGCTTCCGGGAAGCGACCCGGGTCGGGACGATATCCGGCGTCCTAAGGTCGGAAAACCAGAGAGGCGAGGTTTCGGACGAGTTCGGTGACCCGTGCTTCCCCGCCTCCAGCCTTGTTTCGGCGGGGGGTCGATGCCAACCTCCCCACCGGAGAGCACGGCTCCGGGGTGACCCCCACCCTCCCGGACCCGCGCGAACCCGGGCCTCGCCGCCCGCGCCCTAGGAAGACCGTCTTCCATGAGGGGGTGCCGGACCCCGTCTTCGGCACACCCGACCGACCCCCATCCTTCTCTTCCTCCGTCCGGCAGGACGGGAATCGTGACCGCGGAAAACTAACGTTCGGGGCCCAAAAGGCCGATCCATGTCGGAGCGGCCGACCCCTGCCGCCCCTCGATTCGCCAGGGCCCCCCCGACCCGGACCACGTCCCCGAGGACCGCAGGGTTGGAGGAGATGACCGAAACGACCACCACGCAAGCCTTCCCCCGTCGGCGCTTGGCTTCCGAGCCGCGCGACGGAGGGAGCCCCACGGCCCTTGAGACGGCGCCCCAGCCGACCACCGAGACCGTGTTCGGGCCCCCCATGGAGACGACCAGCCCGCTCCTGACGCCGCCCTCGCCCCTGGGCCCCGACCCGGCCGAGGCGGATTCCCCCGCCGGCCGCGCACCGGCCGTCCCCGGCGCCTCGCTCCTCGCTTCCCCGGGGAAGAAGGCGGCCCGCTCGTCCCCGTTGGTCCCCGCGACGGCCCCGGACCGCGAGCGGCCGCAGCGGACCCCCGGCGGTTGGCAGCGCGACCCCGACGCGCCCTCCGCGCCGGCCCTGGAGTGGGAGCAGTTCGTCCCCCGGGGCCTGTACGCGCGGGTGGGAAAGCGGGCCTTCAACCTGGCCCTGTTGGCCCTGGTGCTGCCCTTCGCGCTCCTGCTGTCCATCCCGATCACCCTGGTGAACTGGCTCCAGTTCGGAGACCTGCGCCAGGTGCTGTACTGCCAGCCGCGCGTCGGCCGCCGTGGACGGACCTTCTCGATCTACAAGTTCCGCACGATGTGGGAGGCGCCCCAGGACGACTTCGATTCCTGGAGCAAGGGGCAAGACCGCCTGCGGGTCACGCGCTTCGGGCGCCTGCTCCGCAACACCCACCTCGACGAGCTGCCGCAGCTCCTGAACATCCTGCGCGGCGAGATGGACTTCGTCGGACCGCGCCCGGAGATGGTCGAGATCGACCGCTGGGCCTGCGCCCACGTCCCGGGCTTCCGCAAGCGCAATGCCCTGCTCCCCGGCATCACCGGCTACGCCCAGATCACCCAGGGCTACGCCGGCAAGGACGACGCCGCCTACGCGAAGAAGCTCGCCGGGGACGAGCTGTACCGGCGCCATCTGTCCTTCCTGTTGGACGTCGTGATCCTGCTGCGCACCGGGGTCTGGATGCTGCGCGGCCGCGGTTGGCGCTGTCATTCCAGCCGCTCCGCCCGGGGCGCCGCGGCCCGGCGCAACAGCGAACAGAGCGACGGGCTCAGCGAAACGTCCGCGGCCTGAGGGGTCCCGGGGACCACAGGAAGCCGGGGCCGAGCCCTGGGGGAAGCGCGCCGTGGGCCTAGAATGCCCCGATGCCTCCCGTCGGCCTCGTCACCCACAACGCCTGCCTGGCCCACGACGCGGGTCCGGCGCACCCCGAGCGTCCCGGACGGCTCGAGGCCGTGTTGGCGCGCCTGGGGGACTCCGGGCTGTCCACGGAGCTCGCTGCGGCCGAGGCCGAACCGGCCACCGAGGAGCAGCTCCTGCGCGCCCACACGGCCGGGCTCGTGGATGCCGTGCGGCGCAGCTGTGCCGCGGCGCCGACGGCCATCGACGCCGACACGGTGGTCTCCCCGGGCTCCTGGGACGCCGCCCTGCGCGCCGCCGGCGCCCCCCTCGGCGCCGCCCGGCGGGTCGTGGCCGGGGACTGGAGCAGCGCCTTCTGCGCGGTGCGACCCCCGGGACACCACGCCGAGCACGCCCGGTCCATGGGGTTCTGCCTGTTCAACTCGGTGGCCGTCGCGGCCCACGCGCTGCTGGCCGAGGGCCTGGAACGGATCGCGATCCTCGACTGGGACGTGCACCACGGCAACGGCACCCAGGACATCTTCGAATCCGACCCGCGGGTGTTCTACGCCAGCCTGCACCAGTCGCCCCTGTACCCGGGGACCGGTGGATCCGAGGAGCGCGGGACCGGCGCCGGAGAAGGCACGACCCTGAACCTGCCCCTGCCGGCCGGCAGCGGGGACGCCGTCTGGCGCCGTGCGCTGGAGGACCAGGCCCTCCCGGCCCTGGAGGCCTTCGCCCCGGACCTGATCTTCGTGTCCGCCGGCTTCGACGCCCACGCCCAGGATCCCCTGGCCGGGTGCGAGGTCACGACCGAGGGGTTCGGAGCCCTGACGCGCGCGGTGTCGGAATTGGCCGGACGCACGTCGGGGGGGCGGATCGTGTCGCTCCTGGAAGGGGGCTACCACCTCGCGGCCCTGGCGGCTTCGGTCGAGACCCACGTGGGCGCCCTGGTCGAGGCCGGCCCGCGGTGAAGCTCACGACCGGAGACCACGACCGGGACGCGGTCGGCGCGAAGTACGTGTACCCGGTGGTCTCGCGGCGCGCGCGCGGGGTGTCGATCGGGATCAACCTGAACCCGAACAACGCCTGCAATTGGCGCTGTGTCTATTGCCAGGTGCCCGACCTGCGCTTCGGCAAGGGCCCCCCCATCGAGCTCGCGCAACTCGAGGCCGAGCTGCACGCGCTGCTCGAGGACGTCGTGCACGGGGACTTCTTCACGCGGGTCGTGCCCGAGGGATCCCGGCGCCTGAACGACCTGGCCTTCTCCGGCAACGGGGAACCCACCGGCTCCCCGGACTTCGTCGCCGCGGTCGAACGGGTGCTCGGTGTGCGGGCACGGTTCCCCGACCTCGCGGAGACCAAGACGGTCCTGATCACCAACGGTTCGCTGGTGCAGCAGCCGGAGGTCCAACGGGGCCTGGGACTGCTGAACACCGCCCGCGGGGAGATCTGGTTCAAGGGCGACAGCGCCACCGACGCCGGCATCGAACGCATGAACTCCTCCAAGCTCGGCGCGGCGCACCAGGACCGCAACCTGCGGATCGCCGCGACCCTCGCGCCGACCTGGATCCAGACGATGGCCCTGGGGCGCGACGGCGAGCCCCCTGGCGAGACCGAACGCGAGGCCTACCTCGACTGGATCGCGCGGCTGGTCGGGGATCGCGTCCCGCTGCGGGGTGTCCTCTTGTACGGCCTGGCACGCCCGTCGTACCAACCCGAGGCGAGCACGCTCCACGCCCTCCCGCTCCCCTGGCTCGAGGAGTTCGCCGACGCGATCCGCACCCGCGGCCTCGAGGTGCGCGTCAGCCCCTAGTCTCGGATGGACCAGGGGGTCCGCCCACGGACTACCGCAGCACGACCCCGACCGCGGCCGCGCGCTCCAGGACTTCGTTCATGCGCCCCGTGTCCCCCAATTCGCGGTGGGCGGCGGCCAGGGCCGCCCAGGCCTCCCGGTCCGGGGGCCCGCCGGCGAGGGCGGCTTCGAGGGGCAGGAGCGCCTCCTGGAAACGGCCCGCGCGGGCCAACAGCACGCCGAGCTCACGGGCCGCCTCGGGGCGCGTCCCGTCCAGGTCGAAGGCCGCCTGGAACTGTGGCAGCGCGGCCTCGGGTCGCTGCATGCGCTGGTACAGGTAGCCCACGTTGAAGCGCAACTCGTAGGAGTCGCCCAACTCGAGGGCCGCGCGGGCGGTGCGCTCCGCCTCGTCGAAGGCGCCGGCTTGGGTCAACACGCCGAGGCGATTCGACAGGCTCTGCCGGCGACCGGTCCGGGCGAGGTCCCCGGAGGGCACGGAAAACGACAGCACCAACGCGACCAGGGCGGCGAGCCGCACGAGTTGCAACGGGCGCCGGGTCGCGGCGCGTCCGAGGACCGCCGCCAAACCCGCGCCGGCCGGGATCGTCAACAGGACCGCGAAGGGCAGGCGATACCGGCTGGAGACGTAGAACAGCACCGGCGTCGCCAGGCAGGCCAGGACCGGACCCCACAGGGTTCCGCCCCCGCTCCCGCGCCATCCCCCCGCCAGCAGCCCGGCGATCGCCAGGGCGAACAGCAACGCGAAGGGCACCAGGAAGAGCTGCCGTGTGGAACCGAAGCGCAACACCGGACGCCAGGGGTTCGCGTCCAGCAGAGGATCGTAGTCCAGGGCGTGTTCGTGATCGTCCACGGCGAGCAGGGCCCGCCAGGCCAACAGCCCCGCGGTCCCCGCCGGATCGTCCAGGCGCGCCGCGCGCGCCCGCGCCCCCCACCAGGCGTCGGCCTCGACCGGATCCAGGTCCGTGCCGGTGGCCGCACGGGCCAGGGCGGTGGTCTCCGCCCGTTGGCGCGCGGGGTCACCGCTGGTCCCGGGGATCCCGCGGTAGATGCCGCGCACCCCCTCGCCGTTGCCGTGATACAGCGTGACGCCCCCGTTGGAGGAGACCGGCACGAAGTGGCCCGAGGCGCTGTAGTTCCGCACCGCCACCGGGACCAGGGCCAAGGCGGCTCCGGCGGCGTACCAGCCGGCGCGCTTCCAATCCCGCCGGAAGAGGTCCAGGGCCCCCAACACCAGGCCGACGAACAGGAAGTTCGGCCGCGCCAGGGCGGACAACCCGAGCAGCAACCCGGCTCCGGCCCGGGCCCCGACGCCGGCGCCCTCGCGCAGGGCCAGGGCCGCGGCCAACAGGAACAGGGCCAGGGTCTCCCCCATCGGGGTCGCCGCGAAGAACACCGCCGGTTGATGGAAGGCCGCCAGGGCGCAGGTCGACAGGCCCGCGAAGGCACCGAAGCGACGCATCCCGATCCAACCCAGGAGCCCGGCCGTGGCCACCGAGAGCAGGCCCTGGAGGAGCAGGACCGCGCGCAGGGAGTCTCCGGTGACCCGCAGGAGCGCCGCGAGTCCGTAGGGGTAGAGGGGGGCGTGATAGAACGCGCCGTCCGCGTGGGCGGTCCCGGCGAGCAATGCGCGGGCCCAGTCCAGGTACAGCTTCCCGTCGACGAAGGGGTGTGCGAGGAAGGGATCGCTCGCCGGTTGCGCCCACCAGTAGGCCAAGCGTTGGAGCACCGCGACGCCCAACAGGACGCCGAGCACCCGCCGGCCCCGGGCGCCCCAGGTCCGGTCCGGGGAACCCTCTCCGTCGGTCGGGTCCGACTCCGCCTGCGCGCGCTCGTTCATGGGCAGATCCTAACCAGCCCGGGGAGGGACCCTGCACCGGAAGCCCGCGCCGCCGGAACGTCAGGGCTCGAGGCCCAGCCCGGCGACGACCAGCTCCGCGACCTCCTCGGGCGTGCGCGCGTGCGTGTCGACCGTCAACTCCGCCCGCGCGTAGGCCGGCTCGCGCCGCTGGAGCAACTCCACCAGCTCCTCCATCGCGCGGGGGCGGTCGGCCATCGGGCGCCGATCCCCCTGGGCGATCACGCGGCCGAAGTGCTCTTCGGGCCGGGCCCGCAGCCAGACCGAACGGCAGGTCGACAGGAGCCGTTCGAGGTTCCGGGGGTGGTCCACCAGGGACCCGCCGGTGGACAGGACCATGGCCTCCCCTTCGGCCAGCACGCGCTCGAGGGCTTCCTGCTCGAAGCGCTGGAAGCCGGAGTTGCCGTGCAGGTCGAAGATCTCCCCCAGGCTCAGCCCGGCCACCTCCTCCACCCGCCGGTCGAGCTCGACGAAGGGGACCTCCTGACGCCGGGCCAACAGGCGGCCGACCGTGCTCTTGCCCGCGCCGCGCAGGCCCAGCAGGGCCACCCGCCGCAGGGCACGGGTCCGCAGGGTCACGTCGGTCAGGCCCGACACGCTGCTGCCGAGGACGGTCGCGAGGCGAGCCAGGACCAACACGCTGGGGTTGCCCCGGCCGGCCTCCAGGTCCGTCAGGTAGCGCCGCGAGACCTCGGCCTCGCGCGCGAGCTCCGCCAGGGCCAGGCCGCGCTGTTCCCGCAGGGAGCGCACCCGCGACCCGAGGGCCTGCAAGAAGGGCTGTTTGTCGGCCTGGGACACGCTGCTGGGGGTCGGGGAGGGCCCTCGTGGTGCGGGGGTGGGTGGAGGGGGTCCGGGGGGCGCCGCGGCCACCCGACATGAGCACTATATCGCCCACTGGGTTGATCTCTGCGCATCATATCTCCCAGAATATCGCCTCCAGGCCGCTGTCCGGATCCGAACGAGGAGGAGACGGAAGGCCTCTGCGACCCAGAGCACCCCGTCGGAGGACGCTCCCGTGACCGCCACCTCAGTGACCGCAACGACCCCTGCCAGCTCCGCGACCGGGCGGATCGACTTCCAGACCCACCCGGACCGCTACCGCCACTGGACCCTGACCGTGGACGGGGACATCGCCACCCTGGCGATGGCCGTCGATCCGGACGGCGGGCAGCGCCCCGGCTACGAGCTGAAGCTGAACTCCTACGACCTCGGGGTCGACATCGAGCTCGCGGACGCGACCCAGCGCCTGCGCTTCGAGCATCCCTCGGTCCGCTGCGTCGTGATCACCGGCGGCCTGGAGCGCGTGTTCTGCGCCGGGGCGAACATCCACATGCTGGGGACCAGTTCCCACGCCTTCAAAGTCAACTTCTGCAAGTACACGAACGAGACGCGCCTGTACCTCGAGGACGCCTCCGCCTCGTCGAACAAGCGCTTCCTCGCGGCCCTGAACGGCACCGCCTCGGGGGGCGGCTACGAGCTGGCCCTGGCCTGCGACAAGATCCTGTTGGTGGACGACCGCTCCAGCGCCGTGTCCTTCCCCGAGCTGCCGCTCCTGGGGGTGCTGCCGGGGACCGGCGGCCTGACCCGCATCGCCGACAAGCGCAAGATCCGCCGGGACTTGAACGACGTGTTCAGCAGCGTGGCCGAGGGCATCAAGGGCAAGCGCGCGGTCCGCTGGAACCTCGTCGACCGGCTGGCGCCCCTGTCCCGCTGGGACGAGGCCGTTCGGGAGATGGCGACCGAGCTCGCCGAGGAGACCCCCGCGCGGGAAGACGTCGGGATCGAGTTGACCCCCCTCTCCCCCGCGGTCAGCGAGGACGCGAGCGCCTACACGTACGTCCACCTCGGCCTGGATCGGGAGGCGCGGACCGCCGCGCTGACCCTGAACCTGCCCGCTGCGATCGGAGCCGACTCGGCCGCGGCCGCCCATGCCGAAGGTGCCGCCTGGTGGCCCTTCCAGCTCTTCCGCGAGTTGGACGACGCGCTGCTGAACCTGCGCCTGAACGAGCCCGCCATCGGCATGATCACGCTCCGGGTCGTCGGCGACCAGAAAGTCGTCCAAGCCATGGACGAGCTGCTGATGGACGACGGGCACTGGTTCACCCGCGAGGTGCGCCACTTCGTCAAGCGCGTGCTCAAGCGCTTCGAGAACTCGGCCAAGAGCTTCTACGCGATCATGGACGAGGGCACGGCCTTCGGCGGCACGTTCCTGGAGCTGGCCCTGGCCTGTGACCGCACCTACCTGTTGAACGACCCCGACGAGGAGGTCTTCGTCGGGATCGGCCCTGTCCATGCCGGCGCGTACCCGATGGCCAACGGCCTGACGCGCCTGCAGACCCGCTTCCTCGGGGACGAGGCGGCCGCCGCCCGGGTCCTCGAGCAGGCCGGCGAGATCGTCGATGCCGAGACCGGGGACGAGCTGGGCCTCGCGACCTACGCACCGGACGGGATCGACTGGGAAGACGAGGTGCGCATCGCGGTCGAAGAGCGCGCCTCCTTCTCTCCGGACGCCCTGACGGGGATGGAATCGAACCTGCGCTTCGCCGGGCCCGAGACCCTCGAGACCAAGATCTTCGGGCGGCTCTCCGCCTGGCAGAACTGGATCTTCCAACGACCCAACGCCGTGGGCGAGCGGGGTGCGTTGCAGTGCTACGGCACGCCCAACCGCCCCGAGTTCGACTTCAACCGCACCTAGTCCCGCGATCCCCCCCGCCCACGCGACCACCAGACGAGACCTCCCATGAGCGCGATCGACTACTCCCAGAAGATCCCGAACAACGTCGACCTCAAGTCCGACAAGCGCCTCCAGCGCGCCCTGGAGGCCTGGCAACCGAACTACATCGAGTGGTGGCGGGACACGGGCCCGACCGACTTCAACGAGAACGAGGTCTACCTGCGCACCGCCGTCAGCGTCGACCGGGACGGTTGGGCGAACTTCGGCCACGTGAAGATGCCCGACTACCGCTGGGGGATCTTCCTGACGCCCCAGGTGGACGACCGGCGCATCCACTTCGGAGACCACCTCGGGGACCCGGTCTGGCAGGCCGTCCCCGGCGAGTACCGCAACACCCTGCGGCGGATCATCGTCACCCAGGGCGACACCGAGCCCGCCTCGGTCGAACAGCAGCGCCTGCTGGGGCACACGGCTCCCTCGCTCTACGACCTGCGCAACCTGTTCCAGGTGAACGTCGAGGAGGGCCGCCACCTGTGGGCGATGGTCTACCTGCTGCACCGCTACTTCGGGCGTGACGGCCGCGAGGAAGCCGAAGAGCTCCTCGAGCGCCGCTCGGGGAACCCGGACCACCCGCGGATCCTGGGGACCTTCAACGAGCCCTGCCAGGACTGGCTCTCGTTCTTCTGCTTCACGATGTTCACGGACCGCGACGGCAAGTTCCAACTGCTGTCCCTGGCGGAGAGCGGGTTCGATCCCCTCTCGCGGACCTGCCGTTTCATGTTGACCGAGGAAGCCCACCACATGTTCGTGGGCCAGACCGGCATGGGACGCGTCATCGAGCGCACCTGCGAGCTGATGAACGAGTATCCCGACCGCGACGTGCGGGAGCTCGGCGGGATCCCGTTGGACGTCATCCAACGCTACATCAACTACTGGAACTCGAGCTCGAACGACCTGTTCGGCGGCGAGATCTCCTCGAACGCGTCGAACTTCTTCGCCTCGGGCATCAAGGGTCGCGCCTACGAGGAGCGCCTCGAGGTCGACCACACCGCCCTCGAGGACCACTACGAGATGGAGGTCTACGACAAGGGCCGGTTGTCGAAGCAGGACGTGCCGCTGCGCACCGCGATGAACGAGGTCCTGCGCGACGAGTACGTCCGCGACAACGAAAAGGGCGTCGAGTACTGGAACCGGATCTGCGAGCGGGCCGGCGTCGAGTACCGCTTCGCACTCCCCCACCGCCGTTTCAACCGCAAGGTGGGCATGTACGCCGAGGGTCGCTTCGACCCCGAGGGCAACGAGGTGGACGAGGCGACCTGGACGGCTCGGGAGGGCGATTGGCTGCCCACCGAGGCGGACCGCTCCTACGTCCAGTCCCTGATGCAGCCCTGCACCGAGCCCGGCAAGATTGCCGGCTGGATCGCCCGCCCCCCGAAGGGCATCAACGGGCAGGACTTCGACTACGACTACGTCCGCCTCTAGGTCGGTTTTCGAGCCCGCCCCCGGCTCCCCCAGGGGTCCGCGGGCAGGCACGCCGGAGGGTCCGGAGCGCGGGCGAGCAGCCCCGGCCGGACCCTCCGGCTCAACTTTGTCCGGAATTGCTTTCCGACCCCCGCCGGATTCTCCGGATCCGGCGAAGATTCTCCCCACGGAGCGCCGAGAACCCGCAGGATAGAGAGCGAGAGAGAGGCCTCCGAGTCGCGTCATTTGCCCTCGGCGCCTCCCCCCTGCGGTGGTACGGACGGAGAGTACGTACCCGCGCCTAGCACCATCAGCGCCGATTGCCGAATCCCCGTCCGGGCCGACTCCCTGGCCCGGTCCCGGCATGGCGTCACGGACCCATCAGCGACCTGCCGCCCATGAACAGCCCCACCCGCCCCCTGCTGGCCGCCTCCCTGGCGCTAGCACTTGGCTCTGTCGCTTCGGCACAGATCGACCTGCCCGATGCGGAGGACATCAACCCCGATCCCGACATCGTCGAGGTCGAGATCGAAGCCTCGGAGACCACCTGGGAATTCCTGCCCGGCATCCAGACCAGCGTCTGGGCCTACAACGGCACGGTCCCCGGTCCGACCATCCGGGCGAAGAGCGGTGACACCCTCATCGTTCACTTCACCAACAACCTGAGCGAGGCGACGACGGTCCACTGGCACGGGCTCAAGACCCCGGCCGCGATGGACGGTTCGCACATCTCCCAGCTCCTGGTCGAGCCCGGTGAAACCTTCACCTACGAGTTCGAGCTCGCGCAGTACGGCCTGTACTGGTACCACCCCCACGTGCGCACCTTCGACACGGTCGAGCGCGGTCTCTACGGGGCGATCTTGATCCGTGACCAGAGCAAGGAAGCGCCGGTCGGCCTCCTCGGGATGGAAGAGCACATCCTGATCTTCGACGACGTCCTCCTGGACGACAACAACGAGATCGTCGACGCCTTCTCGTACACGGATCCCCTCGAGAACAGCCTCTACCAGCTCAACGGTCGGGTCGGCAACCACCTGCTGATCAACGGCAAGCTGGCCTCGAGCCTGAACCTCGACATGGACAACGGCCAGCCCCAGCGCTGGCGGATCCTGAACGCGGCGAACACGACCTTCGCGCGTCTGGACGTGGCCGACGAGCAGTTCGGCAACGCCGGCGACCTGTTCCAGCTCGGCAGCGATGGCGGCCTGAACAGCATCTCCGAGCGGCGGCTGCCCATCACCGACGACGACGACCCGCACCCCGCGACGGTCGGCGCCCGTTGGCGTGAGGGCATCTTCCTGGTTCCTGGCGAGCGCGGCGACTACGTGTTCGTCCCCCGGGGTCCCGAGGACGCCACTTACCAGCTGATGTGGAAGGACTGGATCCGCGGGCGCCATATCGCGGACTACGACGAGGAGGGGAACATCATCCTTCCGGACGATCCGCTGGACGGGTTGAACCCCGAGATCGCCACGCTGAACTTCACCCTGATCGGGCCGGACCCCGGCGGCCGTACTACCGGCCGCCGCTCCAGCTCGACACGACCCTGCAGCACATCGACCCCCTGACGGCGACCGCGAACATGGTCGCCACCATGGGGCACGCGCTGCCGGACGAGAACGGGGACGTGATCTTCTTCACCCAGGCCGAGATGGTCCTGGACTCCGCCGGCAACCCGATGCTCAGCCCCCTGCCGGCGGCCAAGATCACCAGTGAGAAGGCCCAGGACGTGAACGTCGGCGACGTGGTGATGTGGGAGATCACGAACCTCACCCACGGCGACCACCCGTTCCACACCCACGGGTTCTTCTTCATCCCGTACGAGATCGAGTTCATCGACATGGACGACACGAACCTCAACTTCGTTGAGGAGTTGGACATCGTCGAGCGTAAGGACACCTTCCGGATCCCGGCGCGGACCGGCGCGAAGATGCGCTCGTCCTCGATCGTGCGCGCGATGATGGTCATCGACGAGACGGCCCGCGAAGGCCTGGCCACGGCCCAGGGCGAGACGCCCACGCGCTACCCGGACGGCTCCCTGAGCTCCGGCGGCTGGCTCTTCCACTGCCACATCCTCGAGCACTCCGGCAAGGGCATGCTGTCCTTCTTCGAGGTGCACGACCCGGCCGATCCGTTCTGGCTGATCGGTCGTTCCCTGGACGGGACCTATGGCAAGCCCAGCCTCACCGGCAGCGGTGACCTCAGCGTGGGCTCGGACGTCACCATGAACCTGGTGGACGCCCTCGAGAACGCCCCCGTCGTGCTCGCCGCCGGGACCACGGCCCTGAACCTGGCCATCGTCGGCGGCACCCTGGTGCCCAGCCCGGACGTGCTGTACTTCGGCACGACCGACGGCAGCGGCGCGATCCAGTGGGACGTGCCCTGGACCGGCGTCATCGGCTCGGGACAGACCGTGTACCTCCAAGCGGCGATTCTGGACGACCAGGCGGTCGAGGGCTTCGCGTTCTCGAACGCGGTCCAGATCAACGTCCCCTGACGCTCCCCCCAGGAGCTCCTCTGCGGGGGCCCGCGCCGAACGGCGCGGGCCCCCGCGACGTTTAAGGGTCCGTGAACTCCGGGCGGGAAGGCGTCGAGGGGACCGGCCGCGCGGGAGCGCCTGCGAGTTTACGGAACCGAAATCCCCTTCCCGCGATGCTGCAAGGCACGCGGGAGGGCGCGCGAATCCCCCTTCCCGGGCCCGTGACTGCCCCTTGCGTGCTCCCGTTGCCGCTCCTCGATTCCGGGGTTCCAGGGAGCCCCACCACTAGGACCTTTCTTTCCTCCAGAAGCCCGCCGCCGGGATCCGACCTCCTGCCCCGGGAAGAACGGGCGCCACACACACCCCCCCAGGTGCCCGTGCGATCTGGAGACGATCGGTGGATCAAAGACAACGCGTTGGAAGTGCCTTTTCGCGCCTAGCGGCCGGAATCCTGCTGTCCCTGCTCTTCGTCGGCTGCGGAGCCGGCGGGGACGGGGATCGGCTTGACGATGGCGGCGGCGGAGGCGGCAACAACGGCAACGGTGGTGGCGGCGGCGGCGGCGGCGGTGGCGGTGGAGGCGGCGGCGAGGGCAGCGAAGACGGCGGCTCCGCCAGCGACATCCCCGACGGGGCCGTGGCCGCCGAGCTGGAGGTCACCGTCTCGGGCCTCGACTCGTTCATCCTGTCCGGCACCTTCCCCGTGCCGAAGGGCGTCGTTCCCAACGTGACCGGGAAGCACCCGTACCGCATCGCGGACTACGACGGGACCCTCGTGGACACCCAGGTGGAGGTCGTCACCCGCTACCCCGACCCCGCCGACGGGGCCGACGTGGTCGAGGTCATCGGACGGGTCCGACGCGATCCGGCCATCCCCGCCGGCAACCGGGCCACCTACCAGGTCATCCGCTCGACCCAAGGGCTGCGCCCCGACCCCGGCCAGCCGGACGTCGCCGACCTGCGGGACGGCCCGGTCGGCGTCCCCTCGTCGGTGCGCAACCTGTTGAGCGATCCCCAGGCCATCCGCGTATCCGCCAGCGACTGCTTCGGGAACGAGTACTCCGTCTATCCCCTGGACGGTACGGGCAAGAGCACCGAGCTCCTGCGCTACGGGCACGCCCGCGCCCAGCTGAAGACCTACCAGACCATGGTCCCCGAGCCCGTGGTCAACGGGACCCAGGGCACCCTGTCGCACTTCTTCGGTGTGCACTCCTACGTGTCCACCTTCGCCTCCGAAGAGCTGATCGCCCTCGACCTGCGCTTCAACAACGCCGCCAGCAGCCTGAGCGCGGCGGATCCCCTGGACGACGCGTTGGACACGCTGTACTTCGACACGATCGAGGTCACGATCCCCAGCGGGTGGCAGCTCCAGCAGGACTATCAGGACCCGTACTACGGGACCGCCTACACGACCGCCGACGGGCGTCGGGCCCAACCGATCGTCCGCTCGATCGGCGACGGGACCTATCACGTGATCCGCTGGCAGGGGCAGTTCCACCGCCGGCTGATGCTCACGCCGACGACGAACGGCAGCGCGGCCTTCGACTACCTCCAGCTCAGCGGCCAGGGCTTCTGTCAGCCGGGGGTCGACCCCACCTTCGGCCACGAGCTGTACTCCTGGTGGAACCAGGGCACCGGGCGCTACTTCCCGCAGTCCTTCCAACTGCCCATCCTGCCCCACATCACGAACCTCGACGGGCGGATCAACGACGCCTACGTCGACCTGCGCGACCTGTTGGTCAACGGCACGAACGTCGGCGACTATCCCGTCCCCACCGACGCCCTCGGCTGGGGCCACCCCTACGGGGTCTCCTACGGGGGCATGACCAGCGGGACGGAGATCCACATCTTCGACGGCGTCGACGTCGCCTGGGCGGCCAACCGCGCCGGGTTGCGCACCCTGTTCATCACGCACCGGATGCACTCCGACCGGATGCCCCTGGCCCTGTACGACGGGGACGGGACGCCCTCGACCGTCGAGGACTGGCTGGTGCCGGTCGGAGGCGACCTGGACTACGTGCCCTTCGAGCACTTCATCCTGCCGTTCCTGAACAAGGACAACCCCTTCAACCTCGAGAACGCCGAGCAGTTCCAGATCGACCACGTGCGCGGCACCGGGAAGCAGCCGTATTACGAGTACGACCACTTCTCCTACGACCCCCACGACTTCCAGCACTACATCCGCTACACGCGCTCGCCGAAGGTCATGGTGTGGCTCGCGAACGACTCCATCGCCAAGGACGACCTCGAGCTGTGCGCGGAGATGTTCCGGCTGTCGTACCACCCGTACTCCAACTCCAGCTACGGCAACTTCATGGGGTCGGGCCTCAAGTCGCACTTGCAGAACGTGCAGAGCAACCCCGAGAGCGGCAGCCCCTTCGGCCGGGGCGAGGCCTGGGGCGTCGACAGCGTGCTGGCCGCCTACGCCGCCGGGGACGACGAGTTCCGCAACCGCATGCGCCCCTGGCTGGACATGATCATGATGAACCTGGCCGACTCGCAGATGTGCAGCGGGTTCCTCCAGACCCAGGTCAGCAGCAAGTTCTTGAACGGGGACTACCGCGGCCGGCAGGCGATCGAACAGGCGATCACCGAGAACATGCTGCGCGGGGCCCTGATGACCGTCTACAAGGACTATGACCCGGCCCTCGAGGCCCTGGTCGAGGACGTCCTGGGCAGGAGCCTGTACGCTTTCATCTCGCCCATGGCCTGGAGGCCCGGGGACATCGCCCCGGCCACGTACACCGCCATCGGCCCCCTGGACACGGGCCAGCCGGTGTACTGCAACGCCAATCAGATGCCGGGCGGCGGGTACGAGGACGAGTACGAGAAGTACCAGAACTGGTCCTCCTTCGCGTACGGGTACGAGCGCACCGGGGACCCGGTGTTCCTCGACCAGGCCTCGATCCAGCTCGGCGGGATGGACGTGTTGTTCGGCCTCGAGCAGGCGGCCTACAGCAACGTCTGGAACCAGGCCGCGATCCTGGCCCTGGCCCAGCGGATGAACGGCGACATCTGAGCCACGAGCGGGCCCCGACCCGGCGCCGTCCTGGACCAGCGTGTGTCCGGGGCGGCGCCGCCGTTATTCTGTCCCCATGATCAAGCCTCGCACCCTCGTCGGCGCCTGCCTGCTTCCCCTGGCCGGCGCGCTCTTGCTCACCCCCCGGCTGGTCGGGCGCGCCACCCAAGAGAAGGTCCAGGACCTGCGGCCCGGCACCCCGCTCAAGGTCCAGCACGGGCCGGAGGAGGCTCCCCCGGTGTTCCGCGTGAAGGTCCCGGACTACGCCACCACCATGCACGTGTGGACCGAGGGCGCCACGGCGGACGTCGGGCTCCTGGTGTCATACGACGAGCGCCCGGACCCGAGCCTGGGCGATGCGGGCATCATCAGCCCGAACACCTGGGTCGACGAGGAGCTGTGGATCCACGTCACCGACTACTACAACCTCGCCCCGGGGGAGTGGTACCTGACCCTGCCCATCGACCCCACCGGCGCGGAGGTCGATCCCGACGGCTCGGTCGAGTACGAGCTGCACTGCGAGCTGTTCGCCCCCCCGCGCATGCCCCTGCCCCTCGGCGAGCCGGTCACGGTCCAGGTCACCCGCGACCAGGGGCTCATGGCGGCCTTCAACTGCGAGGTCAGCCCGGACCTGATCCGCGCCGATGCGCCCCTGCGCCTCGAGGTGGTCTCCACGGATGCGGACGTCGACGTCCTCGCGGGGCCCCAGTCCGCCGCCGAGACCTACTGGAGCTCCTTCGCCCTCGGGGACACGGACCTGGGTTTCGAACGCGTGCGCTTTCGGGCCTCGGAGGCCGGACGCCGCTTCGGGGTCTACGCCTACGCGCTCCCGGAGCTCGATCCCTTGAGCGAGGTGGAGCTCACGGTCCTGCTCACCCGGGACGAAGCCTCCGCGCCCACCCTGCGGCCGGAGCCCCGGGTCCCCGCCGCGGATGCCGGCGACACGCCCCTCGAGCGCGCCCTGAACGCCACGGTCGGCGTCTTCGGCCCCCTGGGCGCGGGCTCCGGGGTGGTCGTCTCGCCCCGGGGCCACGTGCTGACGAACGCCCACGTCGTGTCCGGCGCCAACGAGGCGGCGGGCACGGAGTCCCCCCGGCCGGATCTTCCGCCCCTGGCGATCGCCTTCGACCTGGACCGGGCGAACCCGGCCCCCCCCAGCCTCGGAGCCCGTGTCCTGCGCTTCCGCAAGGACCTGGATCTGGCCCTGCTCCAGATCGACAGCGACCTCCTCAGCGCGCCCCTGCCCGCCGAGCTCCGCTTTCCCCACCTGCCCCTGCGCCCGCTCGAAGCACTGCCCCCCATCGGCCAGGAGCTCTGGTGCGCCGGCTTTCCGATGACCGGGGGCTCCAATTCCTTCGTCACGGTGACCGCCACCCGCGGCATCCTCTCCGGATACAGCCGTGAGCTCGAGGGCCTCCAGTTCAAGGTCGATGCCGACATCCACTCCGGCATGTCCGGGGGCGCCTGCATCGACACCGACGGACGCTTGATCGGCTTCCCCTCGGCCAGCCTGACGGACTACAACGAAGCCGGTGGCCTGGGCTTCGTGATCCCCGTGGAGAACATCCCCGCCG
Source organism: Hippocampus kuda (assembly GCA_901007745.1). Lineage (NCBI taxonomy): Eukaryota > Metazoa > Chordata > Actinopteri > Syngnathiformes > Syngnathidae > Hippocampus > Hippocampus kuda. Next base: position 171,825 of record CAAKHF010000018.1, read on the forward strand.
AGTGGCTCGAGCTGATCGCGGACTGAGGGCCCCTCAGGCCGCGGGCTCGAGCTCGTCCTGGCCGTCGTCCGCGGGCCGCAGCCAGCGATACAGCATCGCGCCCATCTCCGCCAGGCGGACGGGCTTCGGAAGGAAGTCGTCCATCCCGGCCGCCAGGGCCTGCTCGCGATGTTCGACCAGGGCCGCCGCCGTGAAGGCGATGATCGGGATCGAGGCCGCGTGGCCCCCCAGGGCGCGGATCGCCTCGGTGGCCTCCGCTCCCCCCATCTCCGGCATCTGGAGGTCCATCAGGATCAGGTCGTAGCAGCCCTCTTCCATGGCCTCCACCGCCAGGCGACCGTTCTCGACCAGGACCGGCTCGATCCCGAACTGCTGCAACAGGCGCTTCGCGACCAGGCGGTTGATCGGGTTGTCCTCTGCCACCAGGACCGCGGCGCTCGAAAGATCCGGGACGGCTGCGGGATCCATGGTCCGCGGGGCCTGCCGGGGTTGGGCCCCCACCGTGCGCGAGCCCGTCAAACTCAGCTCCGAGAGGAGCTCCATCCACCGCGCGCGCAGCCGACCGGCTTGGAGCAGATGGCAAGGTAGCCCCCGCTGGCGCAGCTCGGCGAGCTGGGCATCGGTCTCCGCGACGACGATGCGCCGGGCACCGGTGCGGTCCGGGACCCGGGCGAACGCGGCCAGGGCCTCGTCGTCCGCCGGCGAGCCGTGCCACTCGAACAGGGCGAGCTCCGGGCTCTCCAACGCCGTGGCGTCCCGCACGACATCGATCCCCAGAAAGCGCAGGCGCGTTGCGGCCCGCGAATCCTCGCGCGCGTTCAGCAGCAGCACCTTGGGCCGCATGAAAGGGACCGATCCCATCCCCTCGGCCGGACCCAGCCCGGCCGAGAACAGGAACTCCGAGCCGGCCCCGGAGGTCTCCTGGACCACCACGTCGCCCCCCATGCAGCGCGCCAGGTTGCGGCAGATCGCCAGCCCGAGGCCGGATCCGCCGAAGCGCCGGGTGGTGGAGCTGTCGGCCTGGGAGAAGGGCTGGAAGAGCCGGTCCAGGCTCTCCTCGGGGATCCCGCCCCCGGTGTCCTGTACGGAGACGCTGACCTCGACCCGACCGTCCTCCCCACGGCTCGCGTCGAGGAGCACGGTGACCTCGCCCTCCAGGGTGAACTTGATCGCGTTGCCGACCAGGTTGCAGATCACCTGCCGGATGCGGGTCGGGTCGCCGACCAGGAAGCCCGGCACCGCCGGGGTGGCCATCCAGCGCAACTCGAGCCCCTTCTCGTGGGCGTTCTCCTGGTAGAGGCCACAGGAGTCGTGCATCAGGCGCCGCGGGTCGAACTCGATGCTCTCCAGCTCCAGGCGTTCGGCCTCGATCTTCGAGAAGTCCAGCACGTCGTTGATCAACACGATCAAGGTCTCGCTGCAGCTCCGAATCACGTCGACGTACTGCCGCTGCCCGGGATCCAGGTCGGTCGTGAGCAGCATGTCGGCCATGCTCCCCAGGCCGTTCATCGGCGTACGGATCTCGTGGCTCATGACCGCCAGGAAGGCGCTCTTCGAGCGGCTGGCCTCCTCGGCCTGGTGCTTGGCGAGCGCCAGGGCCTCGCTCTGCTTGCGCAGGTTCTCCGCGAGCCGCTGGGCGTCCTGAATCGCGGTGTTCTTGGTCTGCAACAGGAACAGGAAGTCCCCGATCGGATCGTGCAGCGCGAAGTCGCGCAGATCGATCGACACCTCCTGCAGGACCTGGGGGTCGGTGATCCAGGGGGAGCCCAGGAAGCAATAGTGTCCCGGGGTGGTCAGGGCGTGGATCGAGCCCCGGAGGTTCACGTCGCAGCCGGCCGCCTTCAACGCGAACAGGACCCGCTCGCTCCGGAGCAGGTTCTCCGCCGACAGGTCCGCGCGGCGGGGACGATGGACCTTCAGCGCCTCCGCAACGGGCTGGCCGACGCGAATGCCGGGGGCCGCCCGCTGGAGAGCCGGACCGATCCCCAGGACCGTCCCACCGGCCTCGAAGGTGCAGTAGAAGGGAAACAGGCGCTCGAAGGTCCCCGGGAGGAACTCCGGGACCTCAGGCTGCCTCGCGTTCTCGGCCGGAAGCGTCACATCGGGTGATTCGGAATTCGTCATGGCCCTGATCCCCTCGCTGCTGGACGTGTTCGACTTGGACGGGTTCCTCGAGGCGCTCCCCCACCCCCTCGATCAGGCCGACGACCATCGGAGCCAGCCCGTTCCGGCTCGAGTAGTAGCGCAGGATCAGCGCACCATCCTCCGCCCGGGTCGCCTGGAACGACGGGGGCTCGAGGTCCGGGAAGGAGAGCTCCACCCGGGCGTGCAGCTGATCGAGGTTCTCCGCGAAGGTCTCGATGTCGTCCCCCGCGAGGTCGAGCAGCTCGCCGTAGCCCTCCTTCGCGGTGTACGCCACCCAGTAGCGCCCGAAGGCCCGCAGGAGCTCGTCCGCGGGCACCTCGAGCACCTTGCTGGCGCTCTCGACCAGCTGGTAGGTGATCTGGTCCGGGTACGAGTCCATGCTGACGAATCCCACGATGTCGATCCCGGAGTCCGCGAGGATCTCCCTCCAGACCGCTTCCCCGTACTCGTCGCGGACGAGGTCTTCGATGGCTTTATTGACTAACCCGTACATCGGAATGTTGCTTTGGGTGGGAGGCGAACGAACGGCGACTCGCGTACTTCCTTCGGCGCCCGGGGTCCCGGCCTCAATCACTTCGCCTTCGGAGGCCCAATAGCGGGAAAGCGCGCCGACGAGGCCCGTTGGTCCTCGCCTTCTCGAGGGTCAATCGGAATACAACCTAGGGGCCGTTCCCCTGAACCCCTGTCCCCCTGGGTTTTCCAAGTGCAACACCCCTCAGAGCACTCCCCTTCCTGCGGCGCGCCTTCCCCGAAATGGGAAACACGGCCGGTCCGTGCGCGACGCGTCTCCCCTCCGCCGCGGGCCGAGGCGCCACGCCTCCCCGCCGGCCACCCCTCGAGCTGCCGCCGGAGGAGAGCATGAGCGAGACCACCGCAGAGCTCTACGACCGCTCGAGCCGTCGCTGGGAGCGCTCCGCCCCGGTGCTGCTCTCGGACTTCACCGCCCGGCCCTTCCTGCTCGATTGGTGCCAGCCCCTGGAGGGCGCCACCGTGCTGGACCTGGGCTGCGGCGAGGGCTACGTCGCCCGGCAGCTGATCGAGCGCGGCGTCGCACGGCTGGAGGGGGTCGACCTCTCCCCGGAGATGGTGGCCCGCGCCCGGAGCCAGGAGGAGGGCCACGACCGGCCCCTCTCCTACCGGGCCGGCAACGCGACGGACCTCACGGACTTCGCGACCGACACCTTCCAGCTCGTGATCGCGGTCTTCCTGTTCAACTACCTCGACCGACAGGAGACCACCCAGGTGATGCGCGAGGTGCGGCGGGTCCTCTCCCCCGAGGGGCGCTTCATCTTCGCCGTGCCCCACCCGAGCCTCCCGTTCCTGCGGGCCGAAGAACCCCCGTTCTTCTTCTCCCGGGGCGACCACGGGTACTTCTCCGCCCGCGATCGCCTGTTCGAGGGCCGGATCTGGCGCCGGGACGTGCCCCTGGACGGAGAAGGCGTCCGGGTCCGCTGCGTGCACAAGACCCTGGAGGACTACTTCGGCGCCCTCCGGGAGGCGGGCTTCGAGAGCCTGCCGGAGCTGAAGGAGCTGCACGTGACCCAGGAGCACCTCGCCCTGGACCCCGGGTTCTTCGAGCCCCTGCGGGAGACCCCCCTGCACCTGGCCTTCCGGCTCGGGTGACCCCATGCCCCGCCCCCACATCGGTCAGCTCGAGTTGCCCCGCTGGGGCGCTCGGGCGCCGGCCGAGACCCTCTGGCGGGCCCGGGACCTGGCCCTGGAGGAGACCTGGACCCTGTCCCCGCCGGAGGCTGCCGAGGACGAGCTGCGGAGCCTGGCCCGCCGACGGCCCGCGCTGCTCGGCGAGCCGGCGGCGCTCCTCGCGGACCCCGTGCGGCTCCCCGCGGTGGAGGCGTTGGCGGCGGAGGTCCGCCGGCGCCTGGAACGCGGTCCCGGCTTCGTCCGGGTCCGCTCGTCCTTTCCGGGGCGGCCGGACCTGGCGCGCCTGCTGTTCGCCTCCTGCGGCGCGGCGATCGCGCCTCCGGTCCTGCGGTACGGGCTTTTGTACGAGGTGCGCGACCGCGGTGGCTCCTACGAGACCGAGTCGATCCCCGTCAGCCAGACCCGGGCCGCGACGGGCCTGCACACCGACAGCAGCGCGGTGGACTGCGCGCCGGGGGTCGTGGGCCTCCTGGCGGAGCGGGTGAGCCTGGACGAGGGCGAGTCGATCCTGGCGAACGCCCTGTCGGCCCACGAGTGGCTGCGGGAGCGCGCCCCGGAGCTGCTGGCCCGCCTGTACCGCCCCTTCGTCCGTGACGTCGTGACCCCCGGAATGCCGCGCACGCGGCAGAGCCTGCTGCGCAACCGCTTCCCGGTCTTCGCCGACCGCGGCGGCCCGGACGGCATGCGCCTGCGCTACATGCGCTTTTGGATCGAGCGGGGCCACGAGCATGCCGGGGAGGCCCTGGAGCCCCTCGACCGGGAGGCCTTCGACGCCCTCGACGAGGGCCTGCACCGACCGGAGCACCAGGTGCGCATGCAGCTGCGCCCCGGGGAGGCCCTATGGGTCAACAACCGGCGGCTCGCCCATGGCCGCACGGCCTATCAGCGGGTGCCCCCCGGCGGTCGCCTGCTGTGGCGGATGTGGTTGGGCGACGACCGGGACGGGTCCGCAGGGCTCTCCCGGGCCTGAGCCCACCGGCGCAGCGAGAATTCCTGCGGGGGGCCTTGCGCCTCAAAATAGAACTGCGTTCTAATTCGAAGCGTGCCCCGGAAACCGCCCAACCCCGCCGTCCGACCTCCCCAGCAGGAGCGCAGCCGGCGCACCCAGGAGCGCATCCTCCGCACGACCGAACGGCTGCTGCTCGAACGCCCCTTCGAGGAGATCGGGGTCAGCCTGATCGTGCGCCGCGCCCGGGCCTCGGTCGGGTCGTTCTATGCCCGCTTCGAGGACAAGACGGCCCTCCTCGGGGCCCTGTACGAGCGCTACGCCGCGGGGATCGACGCCTACGTGGAGGACTGGCGTGCCCGCCAGGGGGCTCCGCCCGAGCACCTCGTCGGGGCGGCGGCCTGGGTGACCCGGTACCTGATCGACTCGTTCGGGCGCAACCGCAACCTGCTGCGGGCCCTCGCGCTCCACGTGCGCCAACACCCCGCCGAGGTCGACGACGAGGAGAGCGCCCGCCGGGCGTCCCAGCACCGCTTCTTGGAGGAGGCCCTGCTCGCCCACCGCGCGCAGCTCGCCGACCCCGACCCCGAGCGGGCCGTGCGGACCGCGCTGTACCTCGCCGCCTGCGCCTGCCGGGAGCGGATCCTGTTCGGAGACGCGACCCACGCGCGCCACGCCGAGCAGACCGAATCCGCCCTCGCCCAGGACGTCACGCGCATGCTCGTCGGCTACCTGCTGTACCCCGAGACCCCGCCCGATCCCCGATGACCCCGTTCCTCAGCGCTCTCCTCGCGACCTGTTGCCTCGGCCCCCCCGGTCTCCCCCAGGACGACGGGAACAACGCAGCCCCCGGCGCACGCCTCAGCCTGGAGCGGGCGGAGATCCGCTCCGACGGCCGGACCATCCCAGCCGACTACGGGCACCTGCGCGTGCCGTTGCGCCACGGACAGGCCGACTCCCGGGAGATCCAGCTCGCCGTCCTGGTCCGCCGCAGCACGGCCCCCGACCCCGGACCGCCGATCTTCTTCCTGAACGGTATCCCCGACAGCGCCGTCGACCAGGCGGGCAAGGAGCACTGGGACGCGTACCTGGCCCTGGGGGACGTGGTGTTCCTCGACCAGCGCGGCGCGGGGCGGTCGTCGCCCGAGTTGACCTGGGACCGACCCCCCTTCCGGGCCGAGCTGTTCCTGGGGGACCGCGAGACGGCCCTGAACAACCTGCTCGAAACGGCCGAGGCGATCCGCGCCTTCGCCAAGCTCGCCGGGATCGAGCTCGCGGCGTTCAACACCCGCGAGAGCGCCCGGGACGTGGACCTGCTACGGGCCGAGCTGGGCTACGAGAAGATCCGCTTGATCGGGCACAGCGGGGGCTCGCACCTGGCCTTCGCCTACCTGCGGCAGTTCGGCGAACACGTCGCGCGCTTCGCCTCGCTCGGCACGGCCGGGCCCGACGACATCCATTCTCTGCCGAGTCAACTGGACGACTTCCTGCGGCAAGTCGGCGCCCTGGCCGCCGCGGACGAGCGCATCGGCGAACAGATGCCCGACCTCTACGAACGGCTCGCGCGGGTGATCGAGAAGGCCGCGTCCGAGCCCCTGGCCCTGGAGGTCCAGCACCCCGAGACCGGGGCCGAGATCCCGCTCCGACTGGGCCAGCACGGCCTGCGCTTCCTGCTGCTGCTGGAGTTCGGAGACCCCGGGGAGTTGGCCCTCTTCCCCCGCCTCGTCCACGAGCTGGAACAGGGCCGGACGGACCTGTTGCAGTGGTTCGTCGACCTGCGCTACCGCCAACTGAGTACCTTCCCGGCCCTCCTCTTCATCAACCGGGCCGCATCGGGAGCCACGCCGGAACGCTGGGCACGCATCCACCAGGAGGCTGCCGAAAGCCCCTTCGGCCGCACCCGTTGCCTGTTCACGCCGGAGCTCGACGAAGCCTTCGGGATCCAGGACCTGGGTGCGGAGTTCCGCGCCCCGCTGGTCAGCACGGTCCCCACCCTGTTCGCCAGCGCATCCCTCGACGGCAAGACCCCTCCCGCGCGAGCGGAAGCGGTCCGCGCGGGGTTCGCGAACTCCGCCCATATCGTGCTGGAGAACGGCGGACACAACGACCTGACGCGCCACCCCGCGGTACACGAGCGGCTCGTGTACTTCCTGTCGGGACAGGACCTGGCCGATGAGACGGTCCAACTCCCCCCGCTGCGCTTCGCCCTCCTCCAGGGAAGCGACCCGCTCGTCGACCACCCGGCCCTCGACTGATCCGCGCTCGGCCTCGGGCCCCCGGAGCCGGTGGGCCCGGGGTCGAGGGCATACCCCGGTTTGCGCGATGCAGGGGCTCTACTCAGCGAGCTCCAGGGATTGCCAAATCGAGAGGGCTTTGCGGGCGCCGGAGTCGCCGGCGGCTCCGTTCCAGATCGCCAAGGCCAGGTGCAGGGACTCGCCCGGGCTCAGCTCGCCATCCTCGGGGTCGAGGGCACGCGTGAAGACCACGCGCCAACGATCGCCGCTCCAGCGCGCCTGCGCGCGCGGGAGAGGGTGCGACCCGCTCGCGTCTTCGAGGTGGCCGGGGCCGGTCGCGCTCACGCCGCGGGCCTCCTGGGAGATCTCGCTCAGGGCGGGACGGTAGACCGGCGCGTCCAGGACAGCGCCATCCGCTCTCTCTGCGGCGCGCCCGTGCGGCCGGGCGGCGGCGAAGCGATCGGCCTGGTCTCCCGGCCACGCCGCGCGCCAATGCCAGATCATGGCCGGGTTCAGCTCGGACCCCATCCCGGTGAGAGGTGGCGCAGCGGCGCTCGAAAACTGCAGGGCGCAGCCATCCACCAGGCCCGTCTCCAGCGCTGGATGGACGCTCTTGGTGCGATCCGGCCAAGCGACCCGGATCGCGAGGTCCACGCCGTCGTGCAGCGCGGACACGTGTGCGGTAGACACGGCCTGGTCGACCCATGCGAGCGGGGCGAGGTTGACGTTCACCCCCACGGCTTCCCGCCAGCTCTCATCGTCGACGTCGGTCGGAAGCCGAGCGACTCGACGCACCAGCAGCCGGGCACGCGATTGGACCAGGGCGTTCTCGGCGCCGGGCGGAATCATCCCGTCGACGTACGCGGCCAAGGCCGCCAAATCGAGGGGTTCGAGGTCGTTCGCGGGCATGGCCGTGCCGGGCATTCCGGCCCGGATGCGATGCACCAGGTCGACGTAGCCTGCACCACCCTTGACGAATCCCGCGGTGAAGTCCCGGGCCTGGTTCAGCGTACCGTCCTCGTCCGGCTGCGGAACGGTGGGCCGCCCCTCCCCCTGCGTACCGTGGCACGCGGCACAGAGCTCCTGATAGAGCTCTTCGCCGCGCAGCGCCAGCTCGTCCGAGCTGCCCCGTCGGGGCGGCACGTGGACGGCCGCGTCCGGCGTCAGGCGTGCGAGCGCGATGCGCCTCGCTTCGGATTCGGCCTCGGCGAGGGAGACGGCGCCTTCCCGGTGCAAGTCGGTGGTGAGCCGTTGGGCCAATCCATCGGTCGCCAACTCCCGGACGGCCGTGGCCAGGCTCCACAGGTCTTCCTCCGGAAGCCAATCGAAGGACGGCATCGCCGAGCCGGGCAGGCCACGACGCAGGGTCGCGACCAGGTCGCGGTCGAAGGGCGCACCGTTCTCGGACGACACGAGCTTGAAACGGCCGTCCGCGAAGTCGCGGGGCGGCGGGAGCAGGAAGCCCGCGAGCTCTCCGTCCGCCGCGCCGCGCAGGCCGTGACAGCTGGCGCAGTGCGCATGGAACAACTCGCGGCCGATCGCCGCGTGCTGCTCCGGCGAGCGTGCGGCCAGGGGTGCGGGCAGCCCCGGTTCGGTGGCGGGTCTCGTCCTCCCCTCGTCCTTCAGCCCGGTACAGCCGGAGCCCACAGCGAGGCAGACTCCGGAGGCGAGGACCACCGAGCGGAGCAACACGGCGCGGGCCGCACGCAGTCTCCGTGCGCGCCTCATCGGATACGTCTCCCGACAGAGCGCGCCCCGTGCTCTTCGAGGAAGAACTCCCGGGCCATGCCACCCTCCACCTGGAACAGGACCCGCACGTCCGGGTCCACGGACGACACGAACGCGTGCTTCCCCTGGCACAGGAGATCGAACGCGTGTCCGTCCGGTACGGACAGGCGCAGGCGCTCACCGTGCAGGCTGATGATGTGGGAGTTGCAGCCCACCAGATACTCGCCGGCGTAGGTCCCTTGCGCGCCCTCGGGCAGCGGCTCATCCCGGATCCCGGGCTCCGGAAGGCCGTACGCGAGCCGCGCGATTCGACGCTCCAGGCGTTCGACCGGAGCCTCGCCGGTGCTCGCGCAGACCGTGATCGACAGCTCGAGGTCCGGATAGTATGCGGCCTGCACGGCGCACGATTCGGACCGCCCGCCGAAGGAGAAGAAGCCGTGGCCCTGGAGATCCCCCACGACGACCCCGTGGGCGAAGGCGCGGCGCTTGCCATCGAGGACCGTCTCGGTGGTCAGCAGCTCACGCGTGTCCTCGAGCGCACTCGAACCGAGCACCTGGGCCAAGCGTCCCAGGTCGGCCGCGGACGTTCGCAGGCCAGCGGCGTCGAAGGGCAGCGGTTGCGCACGCTCGGGCACGAGCTCCGCGCCGAGGAAGCGCTGGAACTCGAGGTCTGTAGCGCTCCGGGGCCCGGCGAAGTCCGTCTCGACCAGCCCGGCCACTTCGAAGACCTCTTGGGCGATGAGCTCCTGCAGGTCGGATCCGGAGACCTGCTCCAGGACGAGACCGAGGACGAGGACCCCGCCGCTGGAGTACTCCTGACAGGTCCCCGGGGAGGCGGCCATCGGCAGCGTACCGAGGCGCTCGAGCAACGCGGCCTCCGTGCCGCCCTGGTCCCCCGCCGGTCGCGCGTGGGTCCGGGGGAGCTCGCTCAGGGCGGGGAGCCCGCTCGTATGGGACAGGAGTTGGCGGACGGTCACCGGCTCGTCCGCGAACGGAAAGGACTCGATCAGGGAGCCGACCGGCGCGTCGAGGTCGAGCTCGCCGCGTTCCGACAGCCGTGCGGCCGCCAGCCCCATGAGGAGATCCAGGCAAGCGCCCGCCGCGTAGCGCGTGCGCTCGTCCGCGTGCTCTGGATCACATCCCGCGACCCCACGGCCCTCGGACACCAGGGTCTCGTCCCCGACTCGGACGAGGATCGACACGCCCTGAACGGCTTCCTCGCGCAGGGTCGCCTCGGCGAGGGCCGCGACCTTCTGTTGCAGGTCGTCCTGAGGCGGGGGTGAAGAGGGCATGGGGGGCGCAGAGGCGGCCAGCACCGAGGTGACCAGCGCGGTCCGCGCGAGCCCGGGCCCCAGGGATCGGCAGAACATGTCGACTCCGGGATAGGGTCCATCGAGAACGAGTCCAGGCACCAGCATGGCCGGCCACGCCACCCGTTCCCCTGGGCCGGAATCCGTAGACCGGCCCCGCTTGGTGCGCAGACCGCTCACCGCTGCACGGCGGAAGCACCCGGGTTTCGCCGAGCCGGGGGACTCTCGCGCTCGCCGGCGAGCTCAGAGTCGGAAGGTGTACCCCAGCTTCAGGGCCACGCTCGAGTCCTCCGGGGCGAGCCCGTTGCCCGGATCCCATTCCCAGCCCTGGTTCAACACGAAGAACAGCTCGCTGCCGGGCTCCAGGATCCACCAGAAGCGGCTGTTCAGCCCCAGGGCCTCGCTCTGGTTGTCCCACTGCACGAAGTTCGACCAGGAGATCCGGGGTCCGAACAGGAGCTCGAGGCGGGCCCGCGCTACGTGGACGATGAAGTCCCCCGAGAGCAGGTCGATGTCGTTGCGGTCGTACTCGAGGCCGAAGGAGCCCCAGGGACCCGGGCGATAGGTCGCCTCGATGGCGGCGTCCAGGCGTTCGCCATCCCAGAAGTCGCCGCCGAAGGCGGACAGCTCGACGTCGACGGGGCGCTTGGCGGAGGTCTCGGCGACGAAGCCGTAGCGCAGGAACGTGTAGGCCCCGGTCGCGATCTCCTGCTCGTCGCGGATCTCGAAGGGCTCGTCGAGCACCTCGCGGAAGTTGACCACGTCGAAGCGGAACTCGTCGCCGCTCTCGAGCTCGACCTCCAGGAGGCGGAACAGGGCCTCGACCGACTCGGTCTCGCCGTCCTCGTCCGTGACCAACTCCGGGCGCACCTCGAAGCCCAGCTGACGGATCGCGGTTCCCAGGCGCGGTTGATACGCGTAGGACGCGCGGTAGCGCCGCACCCCCCGCCGCGGGACGAAGCCCAGGGCCGGGTCGAACTCCTCGTCCACCGAAAGCACGTCGATGAAGGCCTCGTGCTCGTCGTTGGGGTACACGAGGGTCGCGAACCAGGCCTGGCCGTCTCCGCCGGTCCCGGAGGTGGTCGTGCCCTGCAGGTAGGTCGACAGACGCAGGTTGCGATCCCCCAGGAACTCGTCCGTTCGCAGGTTCGCGTCGAGGCCCCAGGTGCTCGCGTCCGGGCCGCCGGCGGGGTCGCCGTGGGTCAGGATCGCGCCGACGTCCGACTGCTTGAAGACGTCCCGGGAAACCCGCGCGACGGCGAGGTTCTGGCCGTCCACGTCGACGTCGTCCCCCGCGTCGTCCTCGACGACGAAGGAGTCGGTCTGCACGTCCATCAGGCCGAAGGACCAGCCGTCGGAACGGCCGGTGACCTTGGCCGCGGCGAGGAGCGGGACCTCGCCCCCCTCCGACAGCCCGATCCGGCGGCTGAAGAACGGGATCGCGTCCCGCTGGCGCGAAGGGCCGAAGAAGAAGTTCCCGGAGTCCTCCAGGAAGAAGTCGCGCTTCTCGGGGAAGAACAGCAGGAAGCGCGTCAGGTTCACGCGCCGCTCGTCGACCTCGGTCTCGGCGAAGTCCGTATTGAAGCTGAGGGACAGCTTCATGCTCGGCGTGATGGCATAGAACAGGTCCAGCCCCGCGTCGAAGTCCACGTCCACGTCCGACCCCTCGACGCCGTCCGGATCGTCGTACGCCCGCTCCACGACCGCGAAGGGCTTCAGGTCCAGCCCCAGGCCCTTGCGCAGCCCCTCGAAGCCCTCGAGGGTGCCCGCGTGGGTGGCCTCGAAGAAGCGGTAGCGCGGGTCCGGGTTCGCCCAGCGCACCTCCTCGCTGCGGCGGCGCACGAAGCGGCGCACGTTGAAGCCCCAGGCCGGCGCGCTGGGGTCGAAGTTCAGGGTCTGGGTCGGAATCGCCAGCTCGGCCTCCCAACCCGCGTCGGTGATCCGCGCCCGTCCGTACCAGATCCCGTCCCATTCCTTGTTGAACTCGGCACCGTTGCGGGTCAACAGGGCGTCCCCCTTCGACCCCCCGGCCCCGATCTGGAACCAGAAGGCGTTCCGGCGGTCCAGGAACGGATCGAACAGCAGCTCCACCCGGTCGTCGGGATCGAGCCGCGCATCCCGCTTCGACTGGGTCGCGCGGATCCCGGCGGGGTCCGAATCGAAACAGCGCAGGCCCACGTAGAGGGTGCGCTCGTCGAAGGCCAGGTGGACCTCGGTGTCCTCGCTGGGGTCCGCGCCGGCCACCGGAAGCACCTGGCGCAGCGTCGTGATCGGCTGCGTCTGCGCCCAGACCGCGTCGTCCAGCACGCCGTCGATCTGCGGCGGAACCTCGGTCCGCAGCACCCGGTGCACGGGTTCGTCCGAGGTCGGCCCAGTCCCCCCAGCCGTGAGCCCAGTCCCCCCACCCAAGGGCCCAGTCCTCCCACCCGTGGGCATAGCCGCCGGAGCGGACCAGCCCGACACGAGGGCCAGGAGGAGGGGGCAGGGGAGTTGGGCCGGCCGCAAGGAGCAGGGTGACGAGCGGGCGGTCGCGGCGGGAGGCCGGGCGACGGGGACAGGACGAGGGCGCAGAGCCTACCGCAGACCCGCGCAGGGGGGCGCGGGCGCGGCGGCTCCTCGCCGGTGCACTAACCCAAGTCGAACTTGATGCCCTGGGCCAGGGGGAGCTCGGTCGACCAGTTGATCGTGTTCGTCTGCCGACGCATGTAGGCCTTCCAAGCGTCCGAGCCGGACTCGCGACCCCCACCGGTCTCCTTCTCGCCCCCGAAGGCGCCGCCGATCTCCGCCCCGGAGGTGCCGATGTTCGCGTTGGCGATCCCGCAGTCGGATCCGGACGCGGACAGGAACCGCTCCGCGGAGCGGATGTTCAGCGTGAAGATCGAAGAGGACAGACCCTGGGGCACGCCGTTGTGCAGGGCGAGGGCCTCGTCCAGATCCTTGACCCGGATCAGGTACAGGATCGGCGCGAAGGTCTCCCGCTGCACCACGTCCCAGTCGTTCTGGGCGCGCACGATGGCGGGCTTCACGTAGACCCCACCGGCTTCCGCGCCCTCCAGCTCGATCCGCTCGCCGCCGCACACCAGGGTGCCGCCGGCGGCCTGGGCGTCGGCCAGGGATTGGCGCATGGCCGCCCAGGAGCGCTCGTCGATCAGCGGGCCGCACAGGGTCGACTCGTCCATCGGGTTGCCGATCCGCACCTGCTCGTAGGCGCGCACCAGGCGCTGCTCCACGTCGTCGGCGATGGACTCGTGCACCAACACCCGGCGCGTGGACGTGCAGCGCTGCCCACAGGTCCCGACCGAGCCGAACACGATCGACGGGATCGCGAGGTCCAGGTCGGCATCCTCCAGCAGCACGACGGCGTTGTTGCCCCCGAGCTCGAGGATCGAGCGCCCCAGGCGTCCCGCCACGGTCTGGGCCACGTGCTTGCCCGTGGGGATCGACCCGGTGAAGGACACCAGCGGCACGCGGTGGTCCTGGATCAGGGCCTCCCCCACCTCCTGGGGCGGACCGATGACGCAGGAGATCAGCGCCCCGAGCCCGAGCTCCTCGAGCACCGGGCGACAGACGTTGGTCATGCCGATGGCCGTCAGGGGCGTCAGCTCCGAGGGCTTCCACAGGTTCGCATCCCCCGCGACCAGGGCCAGCATCGAGTTCCAGGCCCACACCGCCATCGGGAAGTTGAAGGCCGAGATGATCCCGACGACCCCCAGGGGGTGCCACTGCTCGCGCATCGCGTGCGCGGGCCGCTCGGAGTGCATCGAGAGGCCGTAGAGCATCCGGGACTGCCCCACGGCGAAGTCGGCGATGTCGATCGCCTCCTGCACCTCCCCCAGCCCTTCCTGGTAGATCTTGCCCATCTCCAGGGTGATCAGGGCACCGAGGGCCTCCTTCTTCGCGCGCATGGCGTTCCCGAGCTGGCGGACCACCTCGCCCCGCTGGGGGGCCGGCATGTCGCGCCACTTCAGGAAGGCCGCCTGGGCCGCCTCCAGGCAGGCCCCGTAGTCGGCGCGCGTGGCCTGGCGCACCGTCGCCAGGACCTCTCCGGTCGCGGGGTTCCGGCTTTCGAGCAGGTCACCGCCGGTCTTCAGCCATTCCCCGGCGTAGGCGCCGGAGTTCTCCGATTCGATACCGAGTTGCGCGAGGACGTCCATGGTTCTGGAGGGGGTGGTTGGGGGGAGTTCGATCGGGTCGGTCGAGCCGCGCAGGATAGCGCAGTCCCGGGGCCCAGCGCCCGGCGAACCCGGGAAGTGCGGCCCAGGCCCGACCCGGCCTGGCGCCCGGGCCCACCGTCGCTATCCTGCCTCGCTCGATGTCGCCCCACCCCTCCGCGCCCCGCCCCGGGTGCCCCCCGGTCCCCGACGCCCCGACCGCGCTGCCCCGCCTCTCATCATGTCCGAGAAGATCGTCTACCACCTCAACGACCTCCGGAAGTTCTACGGCCAGAAGGAGGTCCTGAAGGGCATCACCCTGTCGTTCCTCGAGGGAGCCAAGATCGGCCTGATCGGCGCCAACGGCGCGGGCAAGTCGACCCTGCTCCGCATCATCGCCGGCGAGGACAAGGAGTTCGAGGGCGAGGCCAAGCCCGTCCAGGGGATCTCGGTCGGATACCTCCCCCAGGAGCCGCCCCTGAACGAGGAGAAGAACGTCCACGACAACGTCGAGGAAGCGGTCGATCACCTGCGGGCCATCGAGGCCCGCTACTACGAGGTGATGACCGAGCTCGGCGAGGCCGAGGGGGCCGACGCCGACAAGCTGACGGTGGAGTACGACCGCCTCCAGCACGAGATGGACGCCAAGGACATCTGGAACCTGGACTCCTGGCTCGCCCAGGCCAAGTCCGCGTTGCAGCTCCCCCCGGACGACGCGGACGTCAAGATCCTGTCCGGCGGCGAGCGGCGCCGGGTGGCCCTGTGCAAGCTCTTGATCGAGCACCCCGACATCCTGCTGCTGGACGAACCGACCAACCACCTGGACGCGGACACGGTCTCCTGGCTCGAGCAGCACCTGCACGACTACGAGGGGGCCGTCATCCTGATCACCCACGACCGCTACTTCCTCGACAACGTCGTGGGCTGGATGCTCGAGATCGAACGCGGCAAGGGCACGCCCTACAAGGGCAACTATTCGGAGTACTTGGAGACCAAGCAGAACGCCCTCGACGTGAAGCGTCAGGCGGACTCCAAGATGAACAAGATGATCAAGCGCGAGAAGGAGTGGCTGGGGCGCTCGCCGGCGGCGCGCACGTCGCACAACAAGGCCCGGGTGCAGCGCTACAAGGAGATGGTCGAGCAGCGCAAGGAATCCATGGTGGACGAGATCGAGCTGCGCATCCCGCCGGGGGATCGCCTCGGGGACAAGGTCATCGAGGTCCGCGACCTCAGCAAGGGCTACGGCGAGCGCACCCTGATCAAGGACCTGACCTTCGACCTGCCCGCCGGCGCGATCCTGGGGGTCGTCGGCGCCAACGGCATGGGCAAGTCCACCCTGCTCCGGATGATCCTCGGCAAGGAGGAGCCCGACGCCGGGGACGTGGTGATCGGCCCGACGGTCAAGCTCACCTACCTGGAGCAGTCCCGCGCGATCCTCGAGGACGACGAGACGGTCTACCAGAACATCACCGAGGGCAATGAGCTGATCCGGTACGGCTCCGCCACGATGGACGGGCGCGCCTACGTCGCGCGCTTCAACTTCAAGGGCGAAGACCAGCAGAAGAAGCTCGGCGAATGCTCCGGGGGGATGCGCAACCGGGTGCTGCTGGCCCGGATGCTGCGGGACGGGGGCAACGTGATCCTGCTCGACGAACCGACCAACGACCTCGACCTCGACACCCTGCGGGTCCTCGAGGGGGCGATCGAGAACTTCCCCGGCTCGGCGATCGTCGTCAGCCACGACCGCTGGTTCCTGAACCGCATCGTCAGCCACATCCTGGCTTTCGAGGGCGACGGCTACGTCAACTTCCACCACGGCACCTTCGAGAGCTACGTGGAATGGCGCGAGGGCTGGCGCGACCGGATGAACTTCCCGCCGGAGTCCCAGGCCGGGCGCTACCGCAAGCTGCTGCGGACCACGTGAGCGGGTTCGATCCCCAGGGCGCCCCGGTCGGTCCCCCGGACGGCCTCGTCCGCTGGGACGCGTCCGTCCTGTGGGCCGCGGACCACCCCGGCCTGGGGTTCGACCCCGACCTCGAACGGTCTCGGCGCACGCTGCTGGCGTACCTGCCCCCGGACCGTCCCCAGGCCGAGGAGCGCGTCCGGATCCTGGGCTTCCTGCTCGAGCACGCCGACGCCCTGCATCGCACCTGCCTGGCGGGCCACCTGACCGCGTCGGCTCTGGTGATCGACGCCGACGGGGAACGGGCGCTCCTGACCCACCACCGCAAGCTCGACCGCTGGCTCCAGTTGGGGGGGCACTGCGACGGCAACGGCAACCTCGCCGCGACGGCGCTCCAGGAAGCCACGGAGGAGAGCGGCATCGCGGATCTGCGTATCGACCCGCGGCCCTTCGACCTCGACGTCCACGCGATCCCCGCGCGACCGGCCCGGGCCGAGCGACCCGCGGAGCCGAAGCACCTGCACCTGGACGTCCGCTTCCTGGTCTACGCGCCCCCCGGCGCGACCCCGGTGCTTTCCGACGAGTCCAACGACCTGGCCTGGGTCTCCCCGGCGGAGCTCGGGGACTACGGGACCGACGACAGCGTCGCCCGCCTGTTCCGGCGCGCGTTCGGGACGAACTGACCGGGAGGGCGTCCCCGACAGGATCCCTCAGGCGGCCTTCTTCTCGGCCCGGGCCTGTTCGCGCATCTCTTGGACCTGCTGGGGATCCCCGGCGAGGATCAGGCGGTCCCCGACCCGCAGGCGCTCGCGACCCGGGGGCGGCACGCGCAGGGGCTCGTCGGCCCGCTCGAGGGCGACGAAGGCCAGCCGCGTACCCTGCTCCCGCCCGTAGGCCCCCAGCTCGTAGTTCTCCAGGCTCGCCCCCGCCTCGACCACGAGGTCCGCCAGGGCCAGTTCGCCCCCGTCGGTCTTGGCCTGGGCGAGGAACGACGCGATGCCGGGGTTGGCGATCCCCTGGGCGATCTCGAAGCCACCGCTGCGGTGCGGGGTCACCACCTTGCTGGCGCCCGCGAGGCGGAGCTTGCGCACCCCCTCGACGTCCTCGGCCCGGGCGATGATCATCAGCTCCGGGGACAGGGCCCGAGCCGACAGGGAGATCAGGATGTTCGCGGACTCCGCGTCGGTGCCGGCGACCAGGTGGTCCGCCCGCTCGATCCCCGCAGAGCGCAGCACCTCGTCCGAGCCCGCGTCCCCCAGGATCGACGCGTGCCCGTCGTCCACCGCCCGTTGGAAGACCGTGGGGTCCTGCTCGATCACGACGAACTCGCACCCGGCGCGGGCGAGCTCCTCGGCGACGGCTCGCCCCAATTGCCCGTAACCGCACAGGACCACGTGTCGTCTCAGCTTCTCGATCCGGCGTTGCATGCGTTTCTTCTGGCGAAAGGGGTCCGACACGGCGCTCTGGACCACGAGGGCGAGGGTGTACGACGCGATGCCGATGCCCGACAACAGCAGCACGACCGCGAAGATCCGCCCGGCCTGGGAGATCCCCTCGTCCCCGTAGCCGACCGTCGTGATCGTGATCAGCGTGAAGTACAGCGCACGGCCCAGGCCCCAGCCCTCGATGAAGCGGAAGCCGACGGTGCCGATCACGATCACGCTGGCCAGGCCTGCGATCGAACGCAGCATCTGGCGCCGGTGATCTCGCTCCGCGGCCGGGGACCAGCCGGCGATGCGGGCGGAGCCCGTGTCCGAATTGACGGAATCGTCCACCGACGGTCTATCGGCCCGGGACCGTCGCGGGCTCGCCCATCCCGGAGCTCGGCCCGCGCCGCCGGGCCGACCGTCTCAGATCCGGGACCGCCGCGGACGCTTCAGGGGCGCGGCTCGCCTCCGCCCGGGAGACACTCCCCGAGGACCTGGTCCAGGAGCTCCGGCACCACGTCGACCGCGCGGCCGGGGCGGAACTCGTCCTGGCCGGTCAGGTTCTCGGGGGCCTCGAGGGCGTTGACCCAGGTCTTCGCCCCGGCGCTGCGCGCCGCGCTCAGGTACAGGGCGGCGGGGTACACCGCGCCGCTGGTCCCCAGGGCCAGGAAGGCGCGGCAACCCTGGAGGGCCGCCTCGATCCGCTCCATCCCGTAGGGGAGCTCGCCGAACCAGACCACGTCCGGGCGCACCCGTGGATGCCCGCAGGCCCCACAGGGCAGGAAGCGGGCCTCGTCCAGGAACTCGAGGTCGCGGCGCCGGGTCCCGCACTCTTCGCAGCGCAGCACGGCCAGCTCCCCGTGCATGTGCACCAGGTCCCGGGAACCGCCGCGCTCGTGCAGGTCGTCCACGTTCTGGGTCACCAACAGATACGGGACGCCGGCGCGACCCAGGGCCTCCTCGAAGGCCCCCAGGGCCCGGTGGGCCGCGTTGGGCTCGACCGCGAGCAGGCCGGCGCGCCGGCGCTGGTAGAAGCGCCAGACCTGTGCGGGATCGCACGCCCAGGCCTCCGGGGTGGCGACATCCTCGACGCGCACCCCCTCCCACAGGCCGCCGCCATCGCGGAACGTGGCGACCCCGCTGTCGGCGCTGATCCCCGCGCCGGTCAGCACCACGACGCCGTTCACCCGTCCTCCCGCAGCAGGAACTCCCAGGCGCGCACGAAGCCCCAGCGCTCGCCCATGGAAAGGACCGAGTCGTCGTTGTGCCCGGTGCGGGCCGAGATCGCGTGCACGCCGCGCCGGGCCAGGAGCCGGCTCGCCTCGCGCACCAGGGCCCGGGCGACCCCCCGGTGGCGGATCTTGGGGGCTACCCAGAGCCCCACGATCAGGGGCCAGCGCTCGCCGCTCCAGGGGTCCTCCAGGGGCCCGGTCAAGCACACCCCCAGGGGCTCGGGCTCCCCGTCGGCCTCCGCGAGCACCAGCAGGGTCTCGGGGCTCTCGAAGTGGCGGGTCAGGAACCGCTCCGGCGCCCCCGGCGGAGGCTCGTCGTCGTTGTAGGCCTGGGCGGACTCCTGGGCGGCCTGTTGTAGCAGGCTCGACCATTCCAGTGCCTCCTCCCGACCCTCGACCTGACGCAGCTTGAGATTCATGGCCCTAGCGTACGCCCTCCCGGGCCTGGGCGCTTGTCCGGGCGCAGGCCCCCCCGCTAAGCTTCTTGATTCGCCGTCCGGGGAGCAGTTCCGCCCGAGGGGTTCCCCGGAACCCCCGCGCCGCGCCCCCGGACCGGCCCTTCGACCTCCTCGCTTTCACCGACCGCTCCGGCCCTGCGCGGGGCCTGCGGCGCGGCTCCCACGGGCCGCAGCGCGACACCAGGCAAGAGATGGCTCAAGCAGACGACAAAGCCCACGCACACTCCCACGACGGCTTCGACATCGAGGTCGATCGCCTCGGACCCTGCGAGGCCAAGGTCCGCTTCACGGTCTCCACCGCCGAGATCAAGCGCACCCGGGACCAGGGCCTGCGGAACCTGGCCCAGCGGACGCGCATGAAGGGCTTCCGCCCGGGCAAGATGCCCCGCGCGATCCTCGAAAAGAACTTCGGGGAACAGGTCAACAAGGACCTGGTGCAGTACTTCGTGAACCACGCCTACGAGGACGCGGTCAAGCAACACGAGCTGACCCCCGCGGCCCACCCCCGCATCGACACGGCCGAGATCCCGTTCGATCCCGCCGAGGAGTTCAAGTACGAGTTCGACCTGTTCCTGAAGCCGGACCTCGACCTCGGGGACTACCGGTCCCTGACGATCGACGCCGAGCCCTTCGACGTCACCACCGAAGAGGTCGAGGAGACCCTGGTGGACCTGCGCAAGCGCAACGCGCGCCCCGAGCGGACCGAGGAAGCGGGGCTCGAAGAGGACGGGATGGCGGTCTGCCGGCTCACGTTCCGCGTGGACGGCCAGGACGATCCGGTCCTGGACCGCGAGGGCATCCGGCTGTCTCCGAAGACGCCGCCCCCGGGGATCGACCCCGAGGAGTTCGAGGGGGCCCTCCTGGGTCTCCAGGAAGGCGCGGAGCGCTCGATCGCGGTGGCCAGCTACCCCGAGGACTTCCCCACCGAGGAGGCCCGTGGCAAGGCCGGGGCGCTGGTGGTCTCGGCCACCGAGGTCTACCGCATGGTCTCCCCCCCCGAGGAGGAGCTCTTCGAGGCCTTCGAGGTCGAGGACGAAGCGGGGCTCAAGGAGGCCCTGACGAACCGCATCCGGGAGGCCAAGGCCCAGCAGGAGGACCAGCGCATCGAGTCCGCCCTGCTGGAGCGGCTGATGGAAGAGACCACCATCGAGCTCCCCGAGCGCATGGTCGAGCAGCGCGCGGACATGAAGGTGGCCGAGCTGAAGAAGTCCCTCGAGGGGGAGGAGGAGCTCGATGCGGACGCCCTCCAGGCCCGCCTGGACGAGGAGCGCACCCAGGCCTACGAGCAGCAGGCGCGCGCCCTGCGGGCCATGTACCTGATCGAGGAGATTGCAAAACGTGAAGAACTCCTCATCACCCAGGACGACCTGACCGAGGAGCTGCGCGGAATCGCCGAGCGCAACGGGTCCACGTTCGAAGAGGTCGGAAAGTATTACCAGGAGCAGGGATTGTTCCAGCAGTTGGGGATCGAACTCCTGGAGCGCAAGGTGCGCAGCTTCTTGCGGGAATCTGCCGATATCCAGGGACGCTGAGGGAGCTTCGACGCGGGCGCACGGCGATCTCGATCGCCCCGTGCGCGTTGAACCACCCCCCTCGATCGATTAGAGACAACACCCGAGACCGCCATCCCACGGGTTGCCGGGCCCCGAACGGCCCAGGTGACCGGTGAGCAGCGGTTCGTGCGGGGAATCCTCTTCTCCCCCATCCGATTCTCCGCTTCTGGCCCCGCGCCCGGCATCCCCCATCCAAGATTCCATGACCGCCTCCGGCAGCATCATCCCCTACGTCATCGAGAACCGCGGCCAGCGCGCGTTCGACATCTACTCCCGTCTGCTCGAGGAGCGGATCGTGTTCATCGGGACCGCGATCGATGACCACGTGGCCAACTCGGTGATGGCCCAGCTCCTGTTCCTGGACAAGTCGAACCGGTCGCAGGACATCAACGTCTACATCAACTCCCCCGGCGGATCGGTGACGGCCGGGTTGGCGATCTACGACACCATGCAGTTCGTTCAGCCGGAGGTGGCGACCTACTGCCTGGGTCAGGCGGCCTCCATGGGGGCCGTGCTGCTCGCCGGCGGTGCCAAGGGCAAACGTTTCGTGCTCCCCAACTCCCGGGTCATGATCCACCAGCCCTGGGGCGGTGCGCAGGGGACCGCCAAGGACATGGAAATCCAGGTCTCGGAAATCCTGAAGATGAAGCAGAAGCTCGAGGAGATTCTGGGCTCCCACAGCGGGCGCAAGCCGGAGGAGGTCTCCAAGGCCACCGACCGGGACAATTTCATGTCCGCCGAGGAGGCCAAGGAGTTCGGCCTCGTCGACCACATCGTCTCCAAGGTCGACCAAAACGGGTAAGATCGGGCCTTCGTAAACTCGGGCCCCCTGCGGAGCCGAGGGGACGCGACGGGGACCTCCCGTGCGCCCCCCGCCCCGGGGACCTCCGAACGGGCCCCCGCGGGGGCCCGACCGACCGGCCCTGACCCCCGCTCTTCCACCTCCGATCCATCCGACCATGACCCGATCCTCCGGACGCGGACGACACGTCGAGCGCTGCACCTTCTGCGAGAAGATGCGGCACCACGTCGACTCGCTGATCGCGGGCCCGCCCGGGGTCTACATCTGCAACGAGTGCATCGAGATCTGCAACTCGATCCTCCAGGAGGAGCAGAGACGGACCGGAGAGTCCAGCGCACGCCCCGCCGAGCGGCGCCGCAAGGCCGCCGCCGGCGCGGCCCCCGAGACCGGCCAGCGCCTGGCCCAACGGGAGCTGCCGACGCCGATCGAGATCGTGCGTCTCCTGGACGAGTACGTGATCGGCCAGGACCAGGCCAAGAAGGTCCTCGCGGTCGCGGTGTACAACCACTACAAGCGCCTGCACCAGAAGGAGCAGGGCAACGCCGACGAAGACACGGTCGAGATCGAGAAGTCCAACGTCCTGCTGGTGGGCCCCACGGGCTCCGGCAAGACGCTGCTCGCGCGCACCCTCGCGCGGATGCTGGACGTGCCCTTCGCGATCGCGGATGCGACGACCCTGACGGAGGCCGGCTACGTCGGCGAGGACGTCGAGAACATCCTGCTCAAGCTGCTGCAAAACGCCGAGTTCGACAAGGACCGCGCCCAACGGGGCATCGTCTACATCGACGAGATCGACAAGATCGGCCGCACGACCTCCAACGTGTCCATCACCCGGGACGTGTCCGGCGAAGGCGTGCAGCAGGCCCTGCTGAAGATCCTGGAGGGGACCGTCGCGAACGTCCCGCCCCAGGGGGGACGCAAGCACCCCGAACAGGCCTACATCCAGGTCGACACGGGCAACATCCTGTTCGTGTGCGGGGGGACCTTCGCGCACCTGGAAGACGTGATCTCCAAGCGCATCGGACGGGACACCGTCGGGTTCCACCGGGCGGCCCAGGTGGCCCCCACCGAGGCCCACGGCAACAAGACCGTCCGGGCCGACGACCTGTCCAACGACGAGATCCTGCGCAACGTGATCCCCAAGGACCTGGTCGAGTTCGGGATGATCCCCGAGTTCGTCGGGCGCCTCCCGGTGCTGGTCACGCTGAACCACCTCCGCAAGGAGGACCTGGTGCGGATCCTGACCGAGCCCAAGAACGCCCTCGTGAAGCAGTTCAAGGGCCTGTTCAAGATGGAAGGGGCCGAGCTCGAGTTCACCACGGACGGCCTCGAGGCCATCGCCGAGATCGCCATCGAGCGCGAGACCGGGGTCCGGGCCCTGCGCTCGATCCTGGAGGGCATCCTGCTGGACCTCCTGTTCGAGCTGCCCAACCGCACGGACGAGCGCAGCTTCACGATCGACCGCGCCATCGTCCGCGGGGAGGAGTCCCTGGCGAAGGGACTCGACTCCGACGTGGTCGACCTCTCCCTGGCCAAGCGCCGCGCCGAAAAGGAAGAGGCCTCGAACGAGGTCGTCGAGGGCGGTCAACGGGAAAGCGCCTGATCCACGCTCCCGGGGCGGGCACCGCCCGGCGTCGGGAATCCCCCGGCCCGCTGCGGGCTCCACCGTCCTGGGGGTCGGGAAGCCACCCCCGGGCCGGTCGGAAACAAAGCCCACGAAAAGCGCCTGAACCCGGGCGACCTGCGAACTACCTTGAGGACCCGCGGAGCCGATCGCTCCGCGGGTCCTCATGGTTTTTCGACACCCCCTGACGATCCACTACCACCGGGACTTCGACGGCATGGTCTCGGCCGCGGTCCTGGCCACGATCCTGCGGGATCGCTTCGACGAAAACGTGCAGTGGGAGAGCGTCAACTACGACCAGCGCAAGGACTGGGAAAACTTCCAGCGCGGCCGTCGCTTCGCGATCGTCGACTTCCACTTCCACCCCAAGGCCGAGTACTGGTTCGACCATCACCCCACGACCTTCCTCAACGACACCCTGCGGAAGGCCTACGCCCCCAGCGAGCGCTGGGCCTGGGACGAGACCTCGCCCTCCTGCCCGCCCCTGATCCTGCGCCACGCCGAACAGCACTGGGGGTACCAGACCCCCGAGCGCTTCCGCGACATGGCCCGCTGGTCGGACGTGATCGACGCGGCCCGCTTCGAGAGCGTGGAGCAGGCCCTGTTCGCGGACGACCCCGCCCTGCGCATCTCCCGGGCCCTGTCGGCGGCGCCGGACCCCGACTGGACCGACGCGCTGGTGGATGCGATGACCTCCGGCAGCCTCGAGGAAGTGGCCAGCCGCACGGACGTCGAACGGGCCTTCCAACGGGCGGCAAAAAACCGCGACAAGGCCCTGCGGCAGTTCCCCCCCACCGTCCAGTCCTACAGCCAGGGGGTCCTGCTGTACGACGCCTCCTCCAACAAAATCCGGCGGGAGCGGTTCGCCCCCTTCTACCACCACGAGGAAGCCCTGTATGCGGTCGGCGTGATCCCGACCCGGGCCGGCTTCCACGTGACGGCGGGACAGAACCCCTGGAACAACGCGGGGCCGGACTCCCCCGCCCACGTCGGCGAGATCATGGAGACCTTCGGGGGTGGCGGGCACCGCGCGGTGGGCGGCGCGAACGCGAAGGGGCTCGAAGACGCCCGCGAGAAGGCCTCCCACGTGGCCGAGATCCTGCGGGACGCGGTCTGTGGCGAGGGCGACGGACCCAGGGGCGGCGGACCCCGGGGGGACCGGCGCGAAGATCCCGTCGGGCGATGAGCCCACGGGATGAGCCTATGGGGGCGATGAGGGGCCCCGGACGATGAGCACGCGGACCCCGGACGGCGCCACGACCTTCCTGGCCCTGGCCCCGGACGAAGCGCAACGCCGCGTCGAGGCCCTGGGCGGACGCCCCTTCCACGCCGGCATCATCCGGCGCGAGAGCCTGCGGAACGGGATCCTCAGCTACGCCGGGATGACCGGCCTGTCGAAGACGCTGCGGGCGCGCCTGGAGGCCGAGCTCCCGCTCCTGTCCAGCGCCGAACAGTCCCGCGTCGACGCCCCCGACGGGACCACCAAGCTGCTCTTGGCCCTGGCGGACGGACGCACGGTCGAGACGGTGCATATGCCCCCTCTCCCGGGCAAGGGGAGCGCGCCGAGCGACTCCGCCAAGGGCGCCACGCTCTGCGTCAGCACCCAGGTGGGTTGCCCGGTGGGGTGCCCCTTCTGCGCGTCGGGGCTCCTGGGGTTGGAGCGCAACCTGGCCCCCCACGAGATCCTCGAGCAGTTCCTGCACGGACGCAGCCTCGGGCCCCTGTCCCGTGCGGTCGTCATGGGGATCGGGGAGCCCCTGCTGAACTACCCCGCCCTGTCCGCCGCACTGGAGCTGGTGAACACCGAGCTCGGCCTGGGCGCCCGCAAGATCACCGTGTCGACCGTGGGCTTCCCCGACCGCCTGCGGCGCATCGCCCGGGACAAGCCCCCCTTTCAGCTCGCGATCTCGCTCCACAGCGCCTTCGACGAAGAGCGCGCGGAACTGGTCCCCGCGATGCGGGAGGTCCCCGTCGAAGAGGTCCTGCGGGCGGGTGACGACTGGTTCGAGGTCACGGGCCGCGAGGTCACCTACGAGGTCGTGCTCCTCGCGGGCAAGAACGACACCCAACGGCACGCCGAAGCCCTGGGGCAGCGCCTCGGAAAGCGCCGGGCCACGGTGAACCTGATCCCCTGGAACCCGATCCGCGGCAGCCGTCAGGACGGTCGCTGGGGACGGCCGGCGAGCCCCGCGGCGGACCGCTTCCGGGACACCCTGCGGGCCCGGGGGGTCGTCGCCACCGTGCGCTGGTCCCGGGGTCTGGATTCCGACGCGGCCTGCGGGCAACTCCGCATCCGCGCCGGGGGGTCCTGAGTGCCCCCCGGGAAGGACGGCCCGGGCGGAAAACCCGCGCGGGTTCCTGCAACGGTGGAGCGCTCCCTGCGATAGGCAGGTCACACCCCGGGCAGCGACCCCCAGGAATCCGATGTGGACCCACCGTCAAATCCAAGAGCGCCGACCGGTCTGGAGCGCCCTGTCCGAGCTGTTCCTCGACATCGACCAGGACGAGTCGGACCTGGAAGCCCTGGCGGCGGCGCTGGCGGCCTCGACCTTCTCGCTGAAGGAGCTGGACGTCATCCTGTTCACCGAGCTCCGTCCGGTGCTCTGGTCGAACCGCATGTCGATCGCCGGGGAATGGACCGGGTTCGACCTGGACTGGCTCCAGGACCGGATCCTAAAACACCAGCGTCGCCTGTTCCGGTGGCCGGCCTGGCTCTTGCCGACCGCCGGCCTGAGGACCGATTGGCGCGACCTGCGCCGCCGGATCGAACGACAACGCCGGACGCCGCCCACCGCACATGACTGATCCGACCCACGCCCCCAGGATCCGGGCCGCGGACGTCCGCGACGACGGGGACATCCGCGCCGTGCTGGACGCGGCCTTCGCCGGTCCCCGGGAGGGCCACCTGGTCGCCGCGCTGCGGAGCCGGCCGGACGTCTTCGAGTTGGTCGCCGACGTCGCGGGCGAGGTGGTCGGGCACATCCTGTTCTCCCCGGCGCGGATCCCCGGCTTCGGGGACCGCCTGCGGGGCTCCGCCCTGGGCCCCCTCGCGGTCCGGCCCGCCGAACAGGGCCGCGGGATCGGCGGTGCCCTGATCCGGGCGGGCCTGGCGGCCTGCCGCGAACGCGGGATCGCGGCGGTGGTCCTCCTGGGGCACCCGGACTACTACCCCCGCTTCGGGTTCCAGGCCGCCGCGGGCTTCGGCCTCCACTGCCGCTGGCCGGGGACCGAGGCCGCCTTCCAGGCCCTCGAGCTCGAGCCCGGCGCCCTGTCGGGGTGCAGCGGCGAAGTCGCGTACGACCCGGCCTTCGACGACCTCTGAGGGCGTCCTCAGGGCGCCCGGCGCCGCGTAGTCCTGCGCTTGCCGAGCACGCTCATCGCCCCGGCCCGGTCACGCGTCAGGGTGCGGATGTTCTCCGCCAGGCGCAGGCGCAGGGCGGACCAGTCCTCGTCGATGGCCACCATCCGCACGCCCTCGAAACCCAGGGCCCCGAAGGACTGCCACCCGTCGTCACGGTTGAATTCGCACGTGTGGCGCTTGGAGCTCTGCTTGGGATACGCGACCCAGACCACCGGGTCGCCGGTGGCATGGGGCGCGAGGGCCTGGGCCAGGGCCTCGAGCTGCGCCCGTTTGGTCGCGAAGGCCAACAGGAACCCCAGGCTGGAGCGTGCCGTGAGGCGGCGCCGGACGCGCACGTCGGCGAGCTCCCCGAGGCGCGGTCCGAACTCCGGCGGAGCCGAGAGGACCACGATCTCGGCCTGCTCCTTCAGGTTCAGCTTCTTCCAGAGATCGCCCATGGCCCCCAGCCTAGTGTCCGGGGTCGGAGGTCCGCCAGGGAGCCCTCCCGGGGCGCGGCGGGCCGCGCGGGCGTATAGTCGGAGGTCCACGACCGAACCACGAACGACTCCATGCTCCTCTCGACGCTGCTGCTCTCGACCTTGGGCTCCGTGCCTCCGCCGACGGTCGACTCCCCCGGCTCCCCGAAGCTCTCCCCTCCGCAGGAGGAGCCCGCCGCTCCGGAGTCCCCCGATCCGCGCCGCGCGTTCGACTTCTGGGTGGGCGAGTGGTCGGTCCACAACCGCTTCTTGCAGGAGGACGGGAGTTGGAGGGACGGGGAAGCCACCCGGGCCCGCATCACTCCGGTGTGCAACGGGTACGCGATCCTCGAAGAATGGTCCGGGCCCCTGCACGGCAACCACATGAACGGCTTCAGCCTGCGGGCTTGGAATGCCGCCGCCGGCCATTGGGACCTGCTGCTGAACTGGACCGTGGACGGCAACGGGACCTTCGGAACCCTGACCGGGAACTTCCGCCACGGCCGCGGTGAGTTCTTCGCCTCCCGGGGCGGCCGCTGGAGCACGCGCTACTCCTTCTCCGACGCCCTGCCCGAGACGGTGCGTTGGGACAGCGCGACCACGGAGGACTCCGGGGTCACGTGGAAGACCGATTGGATCATGGAGTTCACCCGCACCCGCGCCGCCGCCGAGGTCACCGAGGAGCGGCTGTTCGCGGAGGACTGGAACGCCGGCCCCCTCGCACAGGCCCCCGAAGCCCGTCAGCTCGACGGACTGCTCGGCACCTGGGCCGGAACGCGCACCCTGGCCGACGGAACCCGCCAGGAGGCACGCCTGCGCTCCCGGCTGTTGAACAAGGACTGCCTGGTGCTCGACGTCCTCGAGTGGCGCACCACCGAAGACGACCCCTGGACCCAACGGGTCTGCGTCCGCGCCTGGGTCCCCCCCCTGTCACGCTGGGAAACCTGGCGCATCAGCGAAGCCGACCCGGCCCTCCGCCGCGCCCTCGGCACCACCGACGGCCCCGCCCTCCTGTCCCACTGGCAAGACGGCGACGGACGCCAGCACACCGAAGCCCTGGTGCTCGGAGACCCCGACCGAGTGACGATCGAAGAAACCACCAGCACCTCCGCAGAACCACAGGAGCTCCTGGCGATCACCGAGCTGACGCGCCACGAGTAACGCCCTCCGCCACGACCCGAGCCTCAGTCGAGGACCGTCGTCTCCCCGGCGATGACTGTCACCCTGTCGTGGGTGCTCCAATCTGCCCCGGCGGGGTCCGTACCGGTGCGCTGTACGCTGATCTCTCCGCTGGGGATGCGGGCGCTCGTGAAGGCTCCGGTGTCGTCCGTCGTGAATTCGGCGGTGAACTCGGTGTTCGGGTCGAGGCGCTGGAAGATGCGCAGGCGTGCGGCTCCCTGGGGGGTGGTGCCGGAGAGGGAGCCGGTTTCGAGGGCGTACTCGAAGGGGCCGAGGGTGGGCCCCACGCGGATCTCGGTCCGCAGGGCGCGCGTGGGCTGTTCGTCGGGGGGTGAGCGCAGGACCAGGAAGCCGGGACCGGGGACGGCCTCGGCGGCGAAGCGTCCCTCGGCGTCCAGCAGCACCGGGCGCAGTTGGTAGTCCCGGTCGGCGTGTCGCGGGGACTCCACGACGGCGGACCAACCGGCGGCCCCCGCACCGTCCAGGACCAGGCGGCCCCGCACCCGGAGGTCCTCCTGCCAGCGCAGGTCCAAGACGAACTCGGTGGTCTCGCCTTCGCGAACGTCGCAGTTGAAGTCGAAGGGGGTCTCCTCGGGGGTCGTCATCGACAGGGTCCGGCCCTCGGGCTCGGCGAGGCGATCCTCGACCCGCCAGGGTCCGGGGGTCAGGTGCTCGAAGCGAAAGGCCCCGGCCTCGTCCGTGCGCGCGAACTGCGGGCGGCCATCGCCACGCGAGATGCCGACCACGACGCCCGCGTGGCTCCGGTTCGCGGCGACCAGGACGTGGCCTTCGATCGCCCCACCGCGGGTCAACCGGACCTCGATCTCGGGGTTCGGCTCCGTCCTGGACAACGCCGGCAGGAGCTCTTCGGCCAGGGCGAAGCCCTCCTTCGCCACGTGCAGGACATGCCCGCGGCGACGGGAGGGGTCCCGGACCGGGATCGAGAAGCGCCCATCGGCATCCGTGGCGAACTCCTCCGCACGGCCGCCACGGAAGTAGCGCGAGGGAAAGCCGCGGCTCAGCTCCAGCATGTCATCCCCCAGGGTGACCACCAGGGACACCTGGGCGCCCTCGACGGGCTCGTCCCCGTGCAGGACACGACCGGTCAGGCGCGGCTCGCGCTCGAGTTGCACGAGCAGCTCCTCCGGCAGATCGTCGGGATCTACCGGGTCCGTCTCGACGCGCTCGTAGCCCGGCTCGGTCGCGATCACCTTGAAGGGCGCCGCCCGGGCCGGCAGGGTGACCCGGCCCGCTGCGTCGGTGTGGCGCCAGCGTTGATTGTTGTAGTCCTCGTCGTCGTCGTGGATCAGCGCGAGCACGCCGACGTCGGGCATCGGCTGACCCTCGGAGTCCTCCACCCGGACCGACAGGGTGCGGAAGGGCGTCAACGGGATCTCGATGTCGTCGTTCCCGGGCCGCACCCGGTGCGGGCGGGCCGGACCGAAGCGCTCGCGCGGATCCCGGGTGGTCAACACGTGCTCGGCGCGCGAAGCGAGGTCGATCGCGAAGCGACCTTCGGCGTCGGTCCGCAGGGTTCGGTCGTCATAGGTCGAGGGATCGGTGTAAGTGACCTCCGCCCCCTCCACGGGCAGCCCGTCGGGCGCGACCACGCGGCCGGCGATGCGCGCGTCCGACGGCAGGGCCTCGAGGGTGATCTCGAGCTCCTCCACGGTCTGCCCGGCCCGGATGTCGACCGGCTCGCTGAAGGACCACTGGGTTCCCGGAGCCTTGGCCCACACGCGGCAGGGCCCCACGTGGACGCCGGCCAGGGTGAAGCGGCCCCATTCGTCGGTCCGCAGGGTCGGACGCCCCAGCTCCAGATCCGGGCCCGACAGGCGCTGGGTCTCGGGGTCCCCCACGGCGACGGCCGAGACGGCGATCACCGTCGCATCGGCGAGCGCGACACCCTGGGGATCGAGCACACGCCCCGAGACGGCCCCGCCCGGTTTCAGGATCCGATCGCCCTGGTCCCGGCGGCCGTTCAGGGTGACGTTCGCCACGAAGTACTCGCTGGCGCGGTCCTCGGCCTGCAAGCACACGAAGGCGTTGGCCTGCTCGATCCCTGCGTACTGGAACCAGGCCCCCTCCTCCAGGGCCAGCTCGACGCGCCCGTCCGCCCCACTGAGATTCGACGGCAGCATCCCGCGCTCCGCCCCTTTCTCCTCGGTCGCCACCAGGCGTGCCCCGAGGATCGGCGCCCCGTCCTCGTCGACCGCCCGCGCGAAGATCACGTGCCCCGCCAACTCGGGCTCGGGATCGGCCACGGCCGCTTCGGGGGGCTCTGCCGATTCAACTCCCGGGGTGGTGACCCGCTCCCCGGCGGGTCGGTCGGGAACCTCGAGCGGGTCCTGGTCCGCCGGCTGCACCAGCGGATTCACGTGGGCCGCGACCCCGCGCTCCGCACGGGGGCTCGCCACGTCGTCCGGCCGGCTCAGCACGTACAGGGCCAGGGAGCCCACGCACAGGGCACCGGTGGCGGCGAGGATCGTCAGCTTGGTTCCGGTGTTCATGGCCAAGAGGGTCGAGGTTGTGGAAAGCAGGGTCCCGGGGAGGGTCCCGTCGCGGCCGCCGGCGGCGAGGACCAGGAGTCCGAGGGCCCGTTGGCGGTCTCCGCCCGAGCGCTGCTCGAGCTGTTCGCGCAGCCGCGCCAATCCGCGGGCCAACTGGGAACGTACGGTCGCGGTGGGCAGGCCCTGGCTGCGGGCGATCGCGGCGGCGGAATCCCCCTGGTAGTAGCGGCGCAGCACCACGGACCGATAGGGCTCCGGCAGGTCCGCGACGAGCTGGGCCAAGTGCTGTTGCTCCTCCAACCCCTGCAACAGCTCGTCGGTCGCCCCGCCCCCCTCCGGCTGCGCGGCCACACGCTCCCGCGCCCGCCGCCGGTGCTCCCCCC